>QWTY01010492.1:0-24479 GCA_008033365.1 Pseudorectes ferrugineus | reverse complement strand
ACCCAGAATGTTCTGTGAACTGGAAACGGGGCTTTGGGAGATAAACCAATCGCTCTTTTCTCCAGTATGTCCTGAGATGTGGTGCTAAAGAATGAGTGAAAACAGACTACCAGAAACTTTCCTATTCACTAGCACCAAACTGATGTAGTTAAATTACTCCTTAAGTAGCTAATGTAGATCAGTCACTACTCGTATCCAACCTAGCTCTAGTTATAGCAGGAAAAGATAAAAGCCTGTGTGAGCTCTTTGCTCAGGTGCAGCCACGTTACCTCAGCACACCTCACCTGGATCAACTTTGCAAGAGAGGCAGGACTGGTTCCAGGTCCTTTTTTCCGTGATTGTCTCTTTACCATAAGTTAAAATAAAATAATTTATGTCTTACATTAGTTAATATTGTCTCACTGTCTGGAGCTGAAGGAAGCGCATATGTTGATACAAAGTACATTTTAATTTTGTGCAATTAAGTTTACTTGCTGAGGGAAAACTCTGAGAAATGCTGACCTACTCTTTTCCATTCCCATACATATTCTGCAGTGGGGACTGTCTTTTGCTAGCGATGAGTTAGTAGGACTTTGATTTGTTATCCCAACTGTAGAAACAGGAAATCGTGACAGGACTCTTAGGATGATAAATCAGGATGAATTATTAAATTTTAATTGACTATTAATTTAACATTTAATTATTTAATTGTATGTTAAGTATTATCTGGGGATTGGAATTAGATATTAAATTTTTCAGATTAATTCTAAAGTTAAATTAGTATTTATAGATAGAGTGATGCAATAACCTTTACAAAGTAACCATGAACAAACATTAGACATAAAGTGTGGTAAGTAATTCTGTGCTGGTTTTGTTTTTCCTTGACTGCTCCAGGGGAAGAAGGCCTGTTGTGGAAAAAAAAAGCCCTTTCCCCTCAGGTATTAATACATTATCAGTTCATAATTCAAAGGGTTTGAGGTATCATTTTTTAATAAAAGAATGCAAATCAATATTATCTTGATGGATATAGTTGAATCAAGTCTTAGAAACCACCACCACAGCAGGAATGTCTTGGTGACGTACAACAGGAGACACTGAAAGGTAGGTAAAGAGATGCAGTGAACTTATTTAAGCAACACTATTTAATTATCTGAGGAAAGTTGTTCTTCGTTAATTAGCTTTACCTCCAGAAGCCTCACAACAAAATGGGAAACAGAACATGTTACTCATATTTTGCTACTTAATAATGTCCAGGCTCTTCCATCATTGAAATAACATAGCCTGGCTTTGGCAAAGTTAGACCTCACACCATTCCCTGCCTGTGCCAGAGAGGATCTTATAGCTTGTTTCAAGTCCCTTCTGCTCTTTCTTTTAAACAGATCTGTTTTGTGATAGAGTGTCTTCCCGTGGGAGAAAACTTAACACCTTTCTCTTGTGGATCTGACCAGAGATTTCAGCAGGTCGGGCTCCTGGGCATGTGTAGGTGTCAGGTCAGTGAGTCCTGTACTAGTGACAGACATTGTTCTAATTTTGAACTACCCTGCTACATGCTTTTCTAAGATCATTTGGACTAAATTCACAGTGCTGCTTTTGATTATTCAAACCCACATCTTGAAAGTTCTCTTTCAGCCCCTGTAATTTAATGCAGTTTTTAACAAAATAGTGAACATGTGAGAAGTAGTGATCGTCGAGTTACGAGTATGTGCAATTTGGACAAGAACTTTGACTGTTCTTGAATGTGTATTCACTTAAAAAGAAGCTCAGCCTTTTGGCTGGAGGAAGGACGCACTGGAGTGATCTCAGTGGGTGGTTGTACGTGCATGAATCTTATTGATGGACTGCAAATCCTTCCACCCCCCACAGAGGACACCAGCTCTCTTGGCTCTAGTTCTTTTGTCCTCTCACTTACCAACTCGCCCTTTAACTGGAGCAATGGATATATTCTGTGGTTTACCTGCTACTGCAGTAACTGATTCCTGTGGAAAAATGCACTAACTTTTCATGTCAAGGGTCAACTGAGAAATAATTCCCCATTTTAAATTCTGGATATTGTGCTGATACAATGTTAACTAAGCTGAAGTAATGTATCATTGAAGCTAAAAAAAGGAAAAATTAAAATATTAAGAAATATTAAGATCCCAGATATTGGTGAGTATAGAACTGGGAATATTTAAAAGTTGTGTATTGCTAAATGTGACCTAGTTGGTACAGCACAGAACTGGGAGCCAGATCTGGAATCCAACACTAAGTGTGTCATAAGGCAGATCATTTAATTCACCTCATTTCTCTCTAAGATGGGGATAACAGTAATCATTCTTATGAATTGCTTTGTGTTGTGCACCTGAAAGATGATGAGTATTATAGCTACTAATTAAACATTATTTTAATCTTCAGATTTACTTTCGCTGTTAAACTTTAATAAGTGTTTATGCTCCCTTAATGCCAGAGAGGAAAAAAAGCATGATTGTGCAGCAGCTGCTAAGAATTTTCCCCAGAAGATATTTAATATTAAATTGGAATTGAGTCATCTGTTTCAGATAAAGGTGCAATGCAAGAAATAATATGTGAGAGTTGAAATTTTGAGTAAAATATATTCAAAGTAGAATCAGAGCAGCTGACACCGCTGTTCCACCAAACTGGCTCCCACCCCCCCAGTACCGTCCGTCCAGAAATTGGAAATGGGGGTTGCAATTTCTCTTTAGCTTAGAGCAGATGTAACAGTATTGCTTAAAAATAGATACAGCTGTAGGTTACAGATTGTTCTGTTGTTCTCTCAGTGTCAGCTCTCCTGCCATGTGCAGAGGTCTCTGCATCTCCAGCCAGCCCGGCAGAAGGGAGCACTGGGCAGTTCTGAGGCCACTGGGACTGCAGTGGACTCCAGGATGAAGCCTGCAGTGCAGCTGGGCATTGGTACTGGCACTGGTAATTATACCACTCACTGTATTTGTCACTGTAAGCCACTTAGTGATTTTCTACTCCTCTCTGTAAAGTTCTCCAAGTCAACTACATGTCAGTGAAACTTCAGAGTGTCTTCCCTAGTCTCTCCTCACAGCTGTCAGAGAGTAGTGGCTGCTCTCCAAACCCTAGGCTTTGATGGTAGAGGTTTGTGCCTAAAATTAAAACAGTGGTTCTAAAGCAGATTCCTAACTCCAGTGAAACCAGGAATTTCATCCACTGATTTAAGAGATCATATGTCAGCCTTGTCTTCTTGTAAGAGGAAGATTGCAATCTGTCCTGTCTCTCATCTCTTCTGAAAAGCATAAGAAGGTAAATTTGAACTTTTCCTGCCTCCCAATATCTACTGCTCTAAATAGTATAATTCTCAAAAATGGAAATGACATTTTCCAGTTTCTTGTGCAGAGGAACTTCTGCTGCAGCATAGATTTCTAGTGCTGCTTTTTACTCTTATTTCCTATGCACAGTTTATCACAAAATAAAATTTACAGCTGCAATTTTCTAATGAGAATATAAGAAACACAGCCAAGTTACGCCAGGCTGTCTCTGTTGTCCAACAGACTTGGACACATAAACAGCGGGGAGTAGCTTAAAACTTGTATGTCTACAGGCTGCGGTAACTGGAGATGGATTTGTTTCAAAAGCAAGTAGGGAAATATTCTGGGTGATTGAAATAATTGGCAAGGCTGAAAATGATTTTATAAATGCAGTATCAGAAAAAAAATTTAGCAGATCACTGGAGGACTTTGAATTTCAGCAGGCATGGTTGTATGTCAGGTGTTGGGTTCCCTGACTCACTCCATGAGATGATTAGCACTGTGCCTCTGGTTGCAGCAGAGGTTGGATGTATCTCACTTTGTATAACATGTAGGTCACAAACTGCCAGCACAGAAAATATGCATTTAATGAACTTCATCCACCAGCAGGCATCTCATTGTCTAAACCTACTCTGCAGGGAGCAAAGAGAAGCATCTCCAGAAGGAGATTCATACTAAAATAGATGTCTAGAATAAGTGGGACAAATTATCCCTCAGAGATGTCTGATCTTCCTCATTTTCTGTAGAGGTCCCTAATTATTGACTTACGTTCCACCCTTTCTGCTAGAGTAAATGTTGAACTAGATACAAACATAAAGTGGGATGGTGTCTATGCTACTCTGGTTTACACATTGTTGCCCAAATTAGGCAGGCATTGAATTTTTGGGGTTTTTTTCTTTGTCAGAAGTTAGTGCAATAAATGCTGGTATGAGGCACTGATGGGCTAATGAGTACAGTGTATGCTCAGCTCTCACAGGTTTCCTGTGGTACAAGCGACCTTATGATCATTAGAAGAATAATGCTATAGACAGGAATCACAGGAATTGATTGTGGATGGTAAAGGATCTTTTAAAGAGGGAGAGATATGAAAGCTTTATTCTTCAAGTTCATTATTTTATCAGACTCTTTTAAACACAGCTATTGTTTATACACAAAGAATGCAAAATAATCACTTATGACCACAAGCTATAAAAGATACATATAAAAGTTACAGATGGTTCAGAATGTTTACATTTGACTATTCCATAGCAGTGTGTTAGACACGCTACAGTGCAAAGGAAAGTACTGTAAGCTGTATGTTTGCTCCCCAAATGTATTTGCACAGACTCTTTCAAAGTCAGCAAAACACGAGTAGTGAAAATGGAGCTTTAACTGGCCATAGAAATGTTGCTTTATAGGCAGCCTGTTAGCATGAGAGAACAGGATGTGCTGTGATTGTTAGGACTTTATGAGCAGGTCATACCAACCTATGGCTCAAGAAATGCTGTGTTAAAGCATGTCTGGGAATAGTGCTACTGGTTCACTGTGTGGAACTGGTGTTATTACTTAACCTCTTTGCACTTACATTTTCACCTCTGGGATTAACAAATATTTACCCGCCTCTGAAAGGTACCTTCTGTTCTTCAGAGAAGTGCTGAATAAATACAGCGTGGTATTACCTTCATCAGCAGGTAATCCTGTTAATCTAACATACACTCTCTGTCCATGTTGAATATGTTCCATGCTACTTGATCATTGTAGTTAGATTAATGAAGGATATTACAGGGATTAACTCTTAAGCAGTGGCTGCAGCTGCCCACCACGTGTGTTTACTATAACCCAAAGCCAAGGTTTGAAATCCTCTTGCCTGTAGCGAATAGAAGGAATGCACTTGACTTTTGCAGAACCAATTTTCCACCCAAAAGAGTGATGTCTTGACCTAAGAGGTTGTAACACAACCTGTTGCACTGTGCTCTGATAGCTGCTGTGCTGCTGGCAGCAGGGGAGACAGCTTCAGTGCTAAAGCAGCTTCAGATCTCTGCTCAACACACCAGTTTTACAGAGTTGTTGTAAGGGTAAAACTGTCTCATTTCTCACTGCACTGTAACTGCTACAGGTCACAAATTCATGTCTAGACTATAAAATATTATCTGGAGATGAGGTCCTCTCCATGTAATGCAGGCTCAAAGTTGGCCCTGCTTTGAGCTGGAAGTTGGACACAAGGACCTCCGTGGGCTACGTATAACTCAGTTGTTGTACAAAGTCAGGTGTAGCCTCAGCAGCATGGAGCTTGGCATGAGTTGGAAATCATCCCTGTGGCTCCTGAGGACATTCCTGTGTAGCTGCCTCAGAGTAAGCTCTGTGTTGCTACAGCAACACCTTTATCAGCAGCACCCTGACTGGTGTCAGGGTAGTTCTGGGAAGACTGTATGGTGTGCTGGCACACTTCCCATGGGATAGAGATACACCTTCACAGCCCTGCTGTTGGCAGTGCTGTTCACTGGCTCTATTTTGTCCATTTCATTTCAGTGGCACTTGGAGAATCTCTGGGCTCTTACAGATGTGGGAAGTATTTTCAACAGAGGATGGCTGGGCTGGTGGCTGAGGGAGAAGAGAGCACAGAAGATGGCTGGGCTGGTGGCTGAGGGAGAAGAGAGCACAGAAAACACTGCATCACCTGCATGCATTGCAATTATGAGTCTCCTACTGGAGTATGGAGGGAACATGTGCTTGCAAATGCTTCGTTTAGCAGTTTGAGAGGTTGGAACTTGCAGTTTTCTGGCTGGAGACTGATATGGAAGATGGGGGTTGAGCACAAATGCTATTTTAAAATGATGATGATGGTTTTTTTTTTAAGCCGTTTTCTGTTGTCTTTTTTTCTCTTCATCAGAGTACATTGTGGTATTGAAGTATATAGACTGCTAGAAGTCCAAATTTCCATTTTCAGCTGTATCCTTTTCAAATCTTATGCTAAGCAGATGTAGTGGATCACTTTTTGTGGGGAAAAACTACTGCTGCTTTCCTCAGTCAGGCATGCATGGTTCAGAAACGTGTCAGAATACTTCCACTACCCATATCAAGTGTTGGGAGCTCTCTATATGCAATGCCCACAGCATGCACTTTGACCTTTGTGAGCTGTAAGCAGGTACCAAGCCAAGGAACCATTATCTGCTCTCATTAACAGTGGCATTAAAGTGAGATATTGTAAGGCTTTAGAAGGGAGTAAAGTGTATCGGGATGGGGGGCCTCTATAAATAGCCTGTTAGAAGGTAATTTGAAAACTCTTATCACAATGGATGTATTTTTCCTTCATCTTTTTTTTCCTGAAGCCTCTAAGTTGTTTGGTATGGATCCTGGGTTTTTTTTCTGTTTCAGTTTTGGAACATAGCCTTTTTTGTCCCTGGGAAGACGATTAATTCTTGTTCCTACTGCCACATAATGAGAGGGAGAGAAGCAGGATGATACTGCAAGTTTTTCGTATATCCTGACTGCAGAGAAAAAATTTAGTTACATAACTTGTCCATAAAAAGAGGCATCTTTTCCCTGACATCCTTTTTACTTTTTCCAGAATGAAATAAAACTGGAAGTAGCTTAGTGTGGTGGAATTTCATGTTCATGTATATACATAGTATGAGAGTTGGTGTCTTTAATATGCTCCGTGCTTTGACACTCAGCATTTCTCTTTGCATTTGTAACTGGGGACAAAGCAGCTGTAAGGCAATGGGTGGTTTACACACCTTGAGAGAAACAGAACAGGACACACATGGGAGAAGCAGGTGTATTCTTGTGTATGGGAGGAAGAGGAAAATCCTGGCAGAAGTCTGAGAAATCCCCTGGAGAAATAAGTGCACTCACAGCGAGGTTGCTGCTCACCTGCAAGTACCTCTGAGCAGCTCCTATGGGAAGGCATCTTTGCCAGCTGTGCCAGGGCAGCTTGTTTCCATCTGCCTCCCTCGGGGCTCTGCGCAGAATTGAAACCCCATCCTGCTTTGTGCTGGGATTTAAACTGATCCGGAAGGTCAACAGCAGCCTTTTATTAAAACTTAACATTAAGTAGTATTTATACAGTTATTAAAACATGTTTTTACACTGCCATGTTAGCCTAGTAATTGCTTGGGTGATTTCATCTATGTGCAGGATACTGCTAAACAGAGCAGTGCCCCGATACCAAATTAGTTGGTTAAAGGTAATTCAGCAAGGGATGGCCAACAAGCGCACTTTGCTTTCCTCTCTTATTGCCTTCAATTCTGTTATTACATCAGTCTGTGAAGACAGTATCTAGAAACTGCTAAGACCAGTCTGCAGCTTTCTCCTGACATAATTAGGGCTGTGGATAGCCTCCTGCACATTCCTTCTCTGTTTCCTTGAAGGAAACCTCTCTTCTACTCATCAGAGGGGCCCCTTTCATTATTTACAACTTCGTGTTATCATTTGCATTCCCGTTTGCATGGTTTGGCGCCTCAGAGAAACCTCAAGGCCATGCACTGACCATATTTCTCTCAATATCTCTCTTGAGCAAATGTTATGTTCACACTGGCACTTAATTGCCTGCCTTCTTTCTCTCTGTGTCTGCTTTAAGGTCAAGAACATGGTCAAGTCATCCTTCAGTACATTCACTATTGTTGTCATCGTTAAACACTACACAGTAATAAAATTCAGAACAATCCATCCTTCCAGAGCAAGAATGTAAGGACTGACCCGCTGGATCAAACCAAAGCTCTCTGTATCTCAGTATCTCCTCCCTGGAGGTAGCTGATAATAAGGGCCCAGAGGGACACACACGAGCAAATTTAAAGCGTAACCATCCCCTAGTCTTGACTCGTTGTGCATCATCCACAGAAGACTGCCATGGCCATTAAATGTCCTGTTTTAAAGCTAATATAGGCTTGGTCTTTCTCCGGGTTTCAAGTTTTGACAGTATACCTTATTATTTAAAGTCACCTTTTGATGACTTTTTTTTTGGTTATTGTTGTTGTTGTTAGGGGTGGGTTTTTTTGCTTATACATAGGGTTTATTATTGAACTGTTTCCTTTCTTTTTACATTTCAGTTGTATGCTGTCCATAGCAGGGTGTTTAGGACATAAGCAGCGACAGGCCAGTGGAAAGATGGTAGCAGCTAACAAGGAACAAGGAATCTAACCTGAGTGTCAGAAGTACTGTAATAACAGTGGTAATTTATTAATGTCTTTATTGACTTTTAAGGCTGAAAAATTAATTCCCAGTTTAAAATACAGTCCTTTTTTTCATCAATTTATAAAATGCTGTAAATCAAGCATTTTCTTTGTTCCTTATGTGTCCCTTCCATCTCAGGATATTCTATGATTCTAGGATTCTGAAATAGTAGAGTGGAAAACATGCTGGACTAGGATAATTTCTCATGGAGCTGGAGGGTCTGTAGAGACCTCAGATCCACTAATGAATTATTCTAAAACACATGGATTTATTCCAAGGCAGAAGCATCTTGTATCATGTAAGTTACAGAAGAGGATGTTGAAAGCAAAGAACAGACTTCTCAGAAGACACTTTCGATGCACAACCTGAGGTATTCAGAGCTTAATATTTGAGATGTTGAGTATCAGTGGCTGAACTCTGTGCTGCACAGTTTTGTATTTGGATAATTGGGGCTAAGCTCTCCCATTTTGGTTACCTAAAGCCAAATGATACATTCAGACATGCTGGTCTCCATGTTTTCCCCAAGCTCTTGTACTGAGTCACTGAAATGTGGAGTGTTTCTCAGGAATCACAGTTCCCAGTGCAAATGCCAGACCACACCACTTTTGAGACAAAGTAGGCATTTCTTAATCTGTCTTTGCTAATGGCCATAGCTCTGAAACAATTAATTCAATAATAAAGATGGAAATAGCAGCCAGGAAATGCTGAATGTCTTGCCATGCTTTTACAATACTCTCCATGAGTAGGATTAACCTTTTCCTGTCTACTCCGTATTTGTTAGTAAAGCTGTCATTTCAGAAATGGGCATTTTTCATTACTGTGTTCAGGAGCTGCATTCTTCTTGGATTTTTGCTCTAATTGTCCATGCTACCCCATTAGGTTTTCATTTATTTGTTTCTTTTGCTTTGCTTCCCAAGTAGAAGTCAGGAGATAAATGCAAGGAATCACCCATTCTATTCCAGTGGGTGGAACACCAAACATTTCTCTTTCAAGAGGCTGAGTATATTTATCTATGTGTGTGTGTGTGTGTGTGTGTGTGTGCATTCCGTGATGGGATGCAGAATATTTATTCCTGATCAAACTATCTATCTTCTGATACTTTTTAGGTGCTGTAACAATACTGCATGATATATGTGTGCACTATGGTTATGTGTATTTTATTTATTTTTATATTCATTTTTGGTTTTGCCAAATGAACCTCAGCACCCAACTATCACATGTTTTCTGTCTGATATTTTTCTCTATTCCTGGGTACATTTTTTGGCTGGGTTGTCTGCACTTCAGCTGTTCTTAAATGCCTCTGGTGTAGGTTTGATCCATTGGAGGACATAAGAGTTGTCTGCACTTGTTACTTCCTGACCTTTTCCAGATTTGGTAACAGAGTGCCCCATGCATGTATGTCAGTGACGCTTTTGTTCTAAGAAGCCCTGGCTTGGCAGTTGTTGTTCAGCTGTGAGGCAGAGATCCCCTTTCCCTGGCGCAGAGAGGAATGAGTCTGATTATAGTAGAGCTGTTGGGGGGTCTGACTTTTCCATGGCTGTGGACTTCTCGGGAAAAGTAGTTGCTAGGAGAAGACTGCATAGTATTTAGGGCAAGGGTGGTGGCTCTGCCCCCATTAACAAAGCTGATTTATTTTATAATTTGGGGAACAGAAATCAAACCATCTAATGGTGCAATCTGTGTAGGATTTTTCACTGCTAAACCTTCCACTGCTAAAGCAGTTCCAAAATGTTCCACTAGCTTTGGGTGGCATTTCTGCTGAGCTGGCTGTGTAAATTAATTCATATCTGTTCCTACACTTTAACTCTTCTTTTGTCTCTCCATTTTTTGGTGGTCTTTTTGTTGGTTTGGTTTGGTTTGGTTTGGTTTGGTTTGGTTTGGTTTGGTTTGGTTTGGTTTGGTTTGGTTTTTTATAGACTGGATGAGGTGGTTTAACAGCAAAGGGAAGGCTTTCTTCGAGCAAGGCCTCTTTCCAGAATGATTGAGATATCACATGCAGAGCTCATAGACACAGAGCTGTGTGACTTGTCCTAAGACACAGCCGATGAGGAGTAGGTAGGGGGCATTGTCACCCTTCCACTGGTGACTCAGTGGAGCTGAATTCTCTCCTTCACCCTGTGTTTACCAAACAGCTGTTTCAGTAAAGCTCCTTGCATTCACAGTCAGGCTCCTTAGGTTTGCCATCACCAGACTACCTTGTTAACTATCTGTGTACATTTGAGGCTTGAGATCAGTCAACAGTCATCAGGTGGCAATTGTGCCAGTTGTGTACAAAGCAGCAGCACAAGAGGGGTCCATGTCCTGCTTGCCCCTGTCAGAGATTGCTGCCAGCCAGAAAAAAAAATTCCTCAAACCTTTCTGAGTTTTGCTGCCCAGAAAAGAGCAGTGGGGTCAGCAGCGATGGCAACTGGCAGGAGTTGCAGTGAACATGGTGAGCTGGAGGAGGCTGGCAGGAGCCAAGAGGACATGAGGCTGAGCACTAGAAAGTTTTGCTGCAGCTTTGGGTGTTGTCCTCTGTATTATCTGTCTTTATGATCCAATATCTTCTCTTGTTGGTCCAGGAAATATGCAGCAAGTACTATGCTTGAAATATGCAGCAACTACTAAGTGGCAAGTTCTGTGTACTGTGGTGATTACACAAATATTCTTGCAGAGAGATCTGTGCCTTGTCCTTGCTAATATCCCATCATTAACTGTAACAACGTTGTGGATTGTCTGCCAACATGCAGTCTAAAAGCTCCCACTAAATAATCCTGACACAGGAAAAATCTTGGATAACAGATTTCCAAGTACTTATTTGGCTACGATATACAAGCAAGACAGCCACAGGATGATTCACTGTTTCAAGAATTTGGGCTGGATGACCTAATGGCTTCTTTTGGAGAGAAGGCAGTTCTTGCTTAGAGCAAGCATGCCTGGAGAAGACGGCTTATTTACACTTGCTTACTGCAGCACACCACCCAGCCCTGCCTTTGTGGTGCCTGTACAGCAGTCAGTGCTGCCTGGAGCGATGCTGCTCCTCTCGCCCTTACAGTCCCTGAGGAAGGAGTGTGTGGTGGCCCCATACCTGCAGCTGTGGTTCCTGGCCCGTCTGTAACCCAAAATTCGGCGTTGGGAGCAGAAGCGCGGCTGTAGCGCTGGTGCGGAGGTGACGGCGCGTTCCAGGTCGCAGCGCGGGGTGGAAGTTCCCCCTGCTGGAGGAGCGCATCCACTGCGGCCGGCGGAGCAGCGCAGCCGTGCACATGTTCCCCGAAAATCAATTTCTAGAGGTGCTGAATTTTAACTACGTGTCTATCTATGCCTGCAGTTTTACCTGAAGGCTGTGGGTTGTTGGTCTGTCTGCCCCCAGACGTACTGGTTTTCTGAGGACCAGATCCAGAGAGCCATAAGAAAAGGTGATCCTGGTAGGGAGGACTGTTGAGCTCAGCAGAAGAAAGGTGAGGTGTAAGGTCAAGCTCGACGAGGGGCTGAGCAACCTGGTCTAGTGGGAGGTGTTCCTGCCCATGGCAGGAACTGGAACGAGATGACCTTTAAGGCCTCTTTCAACCAAACCATTCTATGAGAAGGACTGGATACTGTGGACAGGGCTGTGAGGATGTCAGTGGTAACCTGGGACTAGAGAAGTCTGTGATCAGCTCCTAGAACGGCTGCCTCTGGTTTGAAACGTTCAGTCTCTCCCTGTAAGAGTTCTTCCCAGGTTACTCACATTACATGAGAGATTTCCAGCCTCTTTCAGCTATGCTGTCTCAGAATGACGGGGAAACTTTGCTGCAGATGCCCAGTCTTCAGAAAGAACAATGTGTGGGGCATGGAGGCAAGGATCCTGCAGTGCACCCAGGGTGGCTGGAGCCCCGGTCTTAATGCCAAAAACAGGCCAGCTGCTCCACAGACCAGCCTCCAAGTGAAGCTTGGGGGTGGTCTGGTGGCAAGCTTGAGATTTCAGGATTACTGCAAGACAAAGCCTCATCATGAATTGCCATGGGCATGTGTGCTTCCAGTAGAAGGGAAAAACCAAAGCAGGGGAAGATGATTTCAGGCAATCTAACCACATTTGGCATGTGCTGGTGAAAGAAAGGAAGGGAGCCCAAAGGAAACTTAAAGAGAACAACCTGCAGGTCAAGCCAACATATGTTGTTGTGTGTGTGGGCAGCTGTTCCTCATGGAAATTGGACTTGACAGCCGTGAGACCCCCTAATGAAAACTGATGTCGAGGTGAGATTGCTGTTTGTCATCACTGATGATGATGGGAATTTACCTCGATCGTGTGGCCAATACCCTTGTCCGTTGTGCCTGCACACTTTGGGGGGTGTGGGGAAATGGGGAAATCCTTCTCTTTCTATGGACCGAAGACACCCCTCGACCCCGTGCCTTAGCTTTGCCTTTACTTTGATGTGAACAGTCCGTAGGGTTTCCTCCGTGTCCTGCTCGGCTGCGGTGGTCCAGAACCGCCCGCGTACCTGCCCGATGCGGCAGGTGGGGCAGGGACCCCCTCCGCACCCAAAAGCTCCGCGCACGCCCCGGGGTCTCCCTCTGGGGAGTCCGGCGGGAGCGGGGAGCGTGGGGGGCTCCTCCTCCTGCCGCGGGGGGCGGCTGCGGGCCCTGCCCAGTGTGGGCGGCCGGGCCCGGCTGCGCGTTGGCTGCGGGCGGTGCCGCCAGTGAGGCTGCGCTGAGGCTGCGGGGCCGGATGGCCGAGCCGCCCGCCCCGCGCACTCGGGCGGCGGCCGGCAGCGGGCGAGGACACCGGGCGAGCCCTCCCTGCCGGGAGAGCCAGCCCTGCGGCACACGGCAGCGCCATGGTCTCATGGATCATCTCCAGGCTAGTGGTGTGAGTAGCTGCCGCTCGGCACCTGCAGCGTGTGCCCGGTGTGCCCGCATGTCCGCGTGTGTGTGTGCGGGGTCCGCGCCGCCGGTCCCGCTCGCCCCTGCCGTGGATACTGGGCTAAATTTAGCAGGTTGTTGTCGGGGCCGGGGCGCTCGGCTGCCCGGCGGGTGAGGCAGGAGGTAGGTGGGTCGGATGGGATTTTCCAGCATGAGAAGATCGCCGGGGGTGGAGGGCAAAGCGCTGCCGCGCTGTACAGCGCAAGGTGACAGGGGAGAAGGAGAGCGGGTGACATCGCCCGGCGCTCGGCGATGGACGGGCTCGGGGTCCGGAGGGGGAACGGAGCATCAGCGGGTGGGAAAATGGACATGGATTTGGGCAGCGGCGCTTTGTTACCGGGCTCGGCGCGGCCGGGGGCTCGCGAGGGGGCGTGGGAGAGGCGGCCGCGGGGTCTCCCAGCCGCCGCCGCCGCTTTCTTCTGTCTGTTTTGCTAAAGAAATACCAAATATTCCTTTCCTCTTTGCAACTTGCCGCCCACCCCCTCAAAAGACGGTCTGGCTCTCCCTTTAACCTGTCAGCCTGGGAGGAGAAGCGTGGGGCTCTTTGCACTTGTCCTACAGCTTTTCCGTGGTTGAAGCTGCTCTAGGTGGGAATACATGTAAAAATTCCCTGAAAATTCTTCCCGGGCAACAGGGGGAAACGGGGCACTCTCCAGGTATATGTTTATCTGCCTCACCTGAGAAGAGGTTTAGTGAGAAAAAGGCATTTTTGATGCCATTTGGAAAATTCGTGGAGGATGGGGATTACAGGCTTAAGGTGGGGCAGCAGGATGGCTGATCTCCCTTCTGGAAGTGTGACTGGGGAAGGCTAATATATGGCATTAGATGTATAATTTGCCAGTTTTCTCTGTCATGTACGTATAGATACATCTCCTGCAGATTCAGGAGAACATCTGTTGTGCTCTTAAGTTCTTTTAGAGGGTTTGCGAGGCCCTGTCACTTTCTTTGTCTGAAAGGAACGTGCCATGATGTTGCACCATCAGCATGTTTCCAGAAAAGCATTTTCAAGGTCTCTTTTGCCATATGAGATGAAACATCAAAAGGAAAACTCACCTTCATCTTAGTTATGTCTCTGTATCAGTAAGACATTGAGTGTCAGATAAGAAGATTTTAGGGGGCTCCAGAGTTGAATTTAGCCCCTGGAGGTCTGTCATCTGGATTCAGCTGCAGCTAGCCATTATTGGCTTGCACTTCATTCTGGGAAAGCATGTTAAATATTTAAAAGATTTAATTTGAACAGTATAACTGTGCAGATATCTCTGCCAGTAATGTGAGATGTAGCATGTATTGTCTAAGGCAGCTTTTCTTTCTTCTTTACTAGACTAATTTCCACTTTGAAAAAAATCACATTATCGTGTAACCCAGCTAATCCTCAAGAACAAAGACTGTCTACACAGAGATGGTAGTTTAGCTTACTTGTCTCAGCACATGCACATCTACACAGATGATTTCATCTAAGATACCTGGACTGGGTAAAAATCTGATAGGGGCAGGACCTGGAGCAGTTGACCACTCCGGTAATTAGCTGAGCACACGGACCTTCCTGTTCTCTTCAGTGTTGTCTGAATAACATGTCACAGCATGGGATCAGCTGTGCAGAGGGCAGTAACAATTATTTGTTATGCTGCATTTTCAGTAGCAAATAATGAATATGCAGTGTAAATATTAATTATTTAGTAGTCATAGTAATAAGTAAGAATTTTGCAAGGAAACCTAGGGCAAGGCAAGCTTGGTCACCACTTTCTTTCCACTACTGAGTGTACATCCATCCTTTAAGAATGTTTTGCACCAGGAAGTGCTGGTTTGTTATGATCCCAGCAAGAAACTTGGACTCTTTAGAGTATTGCTTAAAACACCATTTGCTATAGGTAGTATTGCAAAGAAAAAGAGGAGAGTATAAATAATCTTACATTCCATCAGATCCTGGAAACCCCGAGGTGCCTGACACGGAAGAGCACCCCGGTCTGACGCAGCACACCATGCAGATCTGTCTGTGGAAAGGTTCCCTTACACTTTGATCTTTTCAGCTCTCAGAGCATTTTCTTTTTATTTCTAAAGACATTTCCATTCATCACTCCTACTGCCAGATGAAAAGGATGTTCACAAGAGAGCTCATTGCTACACTTAGATGAAGACAAAGATGGTTTAATGTCAGGTGATGAACGAGTTGCTCCTGCATCCAGGAGGTATGTGCATCCCAACACAGGCCAGACAGCCAGGATACACCTGCAGCACAGCACAGAGCTGCACCCATTCAGGGTAACTCTCAGTTGGATCCCTGACTCCTTGGTGTACAGTGGTCTTCAGATTAGGATCATGGCAAAGATTTAATCTATCTAATCTGGTTTTCCCATCTCATTATGAATTACTAGTTGATCCATCAGTACAGATAGCTGTGCTTTAAGTAGAATGGCCACCTGGTCAGGCTTTTTTTCTCTCTGCTTGTGTCTATGTAGTTGTTTTTTCATTAAATCTTATTAGCTGATAAGGATTATGAGGAAAGTGGTGTGGTGTGGTTTAGTCACACTGAGAATATTGCTTTGTGCTCGTATGACTTCTGCTGATCTCCTCAGGGGCTATGTCTGATATGACTCAGCTAACAGAAAGGGCTTTAAAACAAAAGGCAAGCCTTTGCTTTCTCTTTGGTGCTTTGCTGCTTCCACTGTCTCTGATTTGGTTGTTACTCTGTCCTGGCAGTTTCTATTTCTAAAACATTGCTGAAGGAGAAGAACCTGTGAGCGCTTCTCACCTTTTTCAGCAGGAAGTCAGGCTGCAAACCTTCTCTTACCTCATTTCACCTTTAGTGTTTGGGCTTTGTGTCCAGAGTGCTGGCTGGTTCTGTTCTGCCTGCAGAGCTGTGTGCTCGGAACCCCTAGAAGAGAAACGATAACTTTAGGGCAGCATCTTATACTGCCATAGCTGTGTGTTCAAGTCAAAGACTTTATTATGTTCAGCATCTGCACTAGGTACTGTACAAATGCGAAACAAAAAGATAATCGTGTCCCTGGGTATCTTTTTCTTCTGAGAGCTCAATTCTCATTCTCCTGTGGTACTACTCCCAGGTAGTTGTTTCACTCATCTCAGTGAAAACAAAATCGGGTTATTTCTTTTCTCATGGCGGTGGATTACGGTGACTTTTCCACCAAGGGATGCCTGTGATCACTGGAATTGCAATTGTTGCATCTTGGAGTTACTTGTTCCTATGTCTCTCACAATAACTGGAATGGGATAACATCATTATTCATGGGTTACTTACAGCCCCTTTTTTATTCTTCATTTCTGAGTACATCTCAAAGGACATCCTGGAGCACCTGTATCTCAGTTTCCTCATCTGTGAAGTGTAATGAACTGTTCTGAATTTATCTTCCCAGAGGCAGACCAGAAGGGACCAATGGTCTGTCCTACCAACTACAGGTTATTGCTATTCATTTCAAAGGAGATTCAATTTGCCTCAAATGGTAGAGGCCTCTCTAGGAGAAGGACTTGGGATCTGTCTTCGTTATTGCAGACTAGTTCAGCTACAGTGCACAGCACTGGCAGTCTTGGGTGGCTACTTTTGGCTGTTGTCTACAGGCACTTTGAAGTTAAAAGTGGTGTATATAAATGCAGCCTGTTGTATTGGCATGGAAATCCTGTTCTTTCTCAGAAACATGAAGCTTGGTTTATGTGCTTGGGATCACACAGAACAGAAATAAAGGTTTTTGGCTCCCATTCTGAAAGTTAGGCACATCACATGGCCTGTTGAAAGCCTTTCAATCTGGAACACGTGGCAGAGGAAGGAAATGTCAGTAGAAATGAGGCTGGGTTAGACAGGTTATCAGTAGATGAGATGATACTGTGTGATGACTTAGGCATTTAAATTCCTCCTGTGAGAAGCTTAGAAGTGCATAGCAAATTATTATAAAATGAGTAAATATGTTCTTCATGGTGAAAATCCACGGCCTTAATCATGCTTTTTTGCCTGCATTTATTTTCTTTTAAATCAAAATAGCCTTAATGGCCTCTCTGATCTCTTATGTTTTGATATGAAAGAGAATGGCATCTTTAGATATGTTCACTGGGAATTCCTGTCCCTGTGTGGAAGTAACAGGGATTTGGGGATCTGTCAGTGGCATCCTTTCTTCTGGCTGTCCTGAGAGGTAGCTGGATTTTGAACAAAATCAAGGGGTAACCAAACAATTCTGTAAACTGATGCGTGAAATTTCCTTCCCTGTCACAGTTTGTCAGCTTTCTCTTTCTTGGTTATTGTGATGCCATTTTAGCAAGGCTGTGTGAGATCGGCCACCCCCATGCTCATCTGGTGTCAATCCATAGTGCTACTGAGTCAGACATTGATTTCATCTTTATATCAGTAAAGAGTTTCCATTTTAGAGAAACTTAGCAGATCCTTCCTCCTCCCGCTTTTCATGTGTATGGGAAGCCTGAAGAAATTTATGAATGAAACAAAACCTGGAAAGTCATATCATGGAAATTATCTGATGGTAGAAAACGATAACTTGTGTTTTCTTTATGAGAGGCAGAGACAGGATCCACTCAGGCAGGCAAGGGCTGCTCTCATAAAAGCAGAGCACAGCTTCAAGCTGTTGGTTATTGATACGTCAGCGTTAGGTTTCAGTTGATATACATCACTTGATATATATCATGTATTGGTTATTGATACATCAGCATTTGCATTTCAGTTGACATACATCACATATGTGAAGGTCCTTCACAGCCTGCTTTATTTACTTGGTGCTGGCAGGTGACATGAAGGATTCAGGTGTTCATTGCTCTCTACAGACCTCACACCAGCAGTGTAAAATTATCTGAAAATACAGCAAAGGACCCAAACTGCAGCTTGAGCTCCCGGTCAAGGCTGTGGCATGAGTTTGCAGTAGACTCTTCTGTGCTCTGGAGCTGTGAAGTGGGAAGGGCAGACCACCTGCCATACTTGGAGAGTTTACTAATAAACTTTACCTATGAAAAAGGTGGTGTAATCCCTCCAAAATGGAGGCTGCAGGCTTGCACTGCTGCTGTCCTTCGTGTGAAGAGCATGCAGTCTCTGTGGCTGCCAGCTCAGTTCATGTGCATCCCTGCTGCAGCCTTTGGCTCTGCTGAGGGGGCAGAACCTGTTGGTGACAGTAAGTGACAGAGCAGCGCCCAGCGCAGGTGCGACATTTGCTGTGCCCTTGCTGTGAAATGTGACCGTGTGATCACGCTGCAGGGGACAGCACTGCCTGCTGCTCTGGCAGCCGTGACCCAGATTCTCCCGCCCAAGCACAGATGTGCTGGAAATGCTCCTGGCCCCAACGGGGAAGGTTTTCTGGTGTGCACATCACAGATCTTACTGGTTCTGGTGTGCTGAGGAAGGATGTTTTACCAGCCTGGAAGCTATGGAATATAGCCAAGGGGCTTGGCCTTTGCGGCTGCCTCAGTACAGTATTTTGCCTTTGTGGGACCCTTTCCATTCACTGAATTAAAGCACTTCGAAGCATTAATTTAGCGTTGTGTCATTAGAAGGATTTTTACTGCCATTGTACGGGTAAGGGTGCTGAGACACACGGAGATCAAGTGATGTGTGCAATAGTCCACAGAGTAACAGGTAACATATTTCCTCCAGGCTCCCTGCTCAATAAAGTAATAAAAGGGAACCTGATAAAGGGAATTGGGAAATGTGTGTGTGGCTTTTTGTATGGATTTTTGATGGTTGTAAGAGATAGAGCAAAACTACAGACTTAGATGCTACCTGAAGCAGTCAAGCAACCAAAGGCTGAAGTATTTTGAATCATGACCTATTCCCTTTCAGATCCTCAGTGCTGTCCTTAGTGCCAGTCAGCAGAAAGCAACAGCCAGACTGCCTAATGCAGGCTACTAAGTCAGGCATCACACTGCCTAAAATTGGTTTCCTAGTCACAGGAGGGAGATTTAGATCCAAGGTACTTGAGCTGTGGTTCACAGATGGCTGCCAGTCCACAAAACATCAGTCAGTCAATGGAAGTTGTTCAGCTCTAAACCAGAAACCCTCGTACAGGCAGTTATGTACTAACTGATTTAGACAGAAGATACCATTTTTTACTTTATTTTTTTAGTTACAAGTTTCGTAATTATATCTACTGAATTACAATTTTGTAAAATATTAACATTTCAACATTTTGCTTGTTTCATGTAACTTACTATTTGTCATCTATCCTTAAGCAACAGTCGGATATAAAATGAGCTGTGTGTTTCTTGTAAAGGTTTGCATGAAGTGAATAGGAAAGGTTGAGAAACATTCCTCTGTGCTCTTACTGCAGTTAACAGAGTGAGACTGGCATCTCTAAGGGGCTTCCATCAGAGGTTGTGTGTTGCATGGAGAGCTGTTGGGTCAAGGGGAAATACTTGGTACACAGTGGACGAGGAGGACGACACAATCATGTCTCCTACTTCTTGAGCAGTTGCTTCTGAGTACTGAGCACTGCATTTGTCTTTCTGCTTCCGTGTCTCAGCAGACAGAGCTGATATCTTGGAAACTTTCAGGCTAATCATAAAGGTGGATGAAGATCTGAGTGCTGCAGGAGTATTGGCTAGTTTGGATTGCTGCAGAACCTTTGTATGAAGAAATTTCTTCTGTGTCCTCATTAGGCAGCAAGGATCTGAGTCTAGATTTCCTTTTGTTGTCTTGTCCACTTGGCTGAATTTGGGCCACTCAGATCTCAGGTAGGTCTTGTGAGGTGAAATGGCCTAATGGAGGGATGCATCCATGTAATCAGGCCCTTTGCAAGCAAAACACTCATAATGGAAAATCTCCCTTAGATCACCTGTATGGTTGAAGTTAATCACATGCTGCTTTTTGCAGGGAAAGTCTCACATACTTTTGTTATCACTGGTATGCTACTTAGATTGCAAACTCGTTTGGGCAGCAAGTTCATTTAGTATTTTTAAATGAGGAAGATCATTTAGTATTTTTTTATCTTACAACACGTAGACGGTGGGGGTTTGTCTCTAGCTGGTTCTTCTAAGTTCTGTAATAATAGAAAAATAAATAAGGTATGAATACATGTAACTCTGCATTCTAGGTGAATCATTCTTGAGCCTGATCCTATGCTCCTCAGTAATTTCTCTGTGACACTATTGCTGGTACAGTGTTCATGCTCTGATTTGGCATTTCACATGCATGTAGTAAGGCAGAATTTAAACTGATAAAATACAGGCAAAACAGATGGTGAGCAGAGTGGTGAGAAAGAGCTAGAAGAAGTGACAAAATGAAGACTGTGTTTTATCTTTCCGTGACTTATGTGCTTTTGAAGAGAATGACTGAGGTAACAGGACACGCCTGCTCATTCCACAGGTAGGACTTGGGAAGGCACTCCAGACCTGGAGCACCATGCCAGAGCTAGAAACATGGGTGGTACTTTCCCAAGCTTTGTACACAGAACCACTCCATCTTTTGCTGTGAGCCTCAGAACGGGCATAACTCCTTAGCAGAGTACCCTGCAGTTTGTTTCTTGCAGACACATTTTGCAAGGGAAGGGGAGGGCAAGGGATTTTAATTTGCTCTGGGTGGTAAAGCAGCGACCTGCAGGCTGGTAAAAGTGGTCACAGAGCCAGAAGAGGGGCAAGGATGGCATCAAAGGAGGAGAGAAGCTGGTTGTACAGTAAGTAGAAATGAAGAGCAAGGATTATGTTTCAGAAGGGACACACATTTATATGGAGGCAGAGGATTGGGTGTCAAGTTGGAGATTTACTCTTGGCAGTGACAGGGAGACAGCTGGTGTCACGCTTAGGAAAGGCTTGTTTCTTCAAATGCTACTTGCTGCATCCCATACTGCTCATGTACTAATTGCTAATAAATAAACATCCAATTTCAAAGAAGGAATCAATCAATTGTCAATAAAGCTGCAGTCTCTGTTTCCCCTTTCTCTCTCATGGAGCCAATAGTGATATGTTGCTTTCCAAAAATGGCAAATTTTACAGGAGAACAAACCAATATTGAAGAACCTATTTGTGAGGAGCTACAAAGAATGCTCCTCATGTCTGAAGTGTTGTGCCTTTTTGGATGGATCCCAGGGATGCCAGGACCATGTGTGTACCTGCCTGTGAATCTACCAGGGCAATCCAGTGCTATCAGCATCAACGAACAGTTGCAGCTCCTGCAGAAGAAACACTTCCCTTCTGTTGAGTTCATACTGCTGCTTCCTTTCATTCAGCTCATTTATTCTATTTCTTGTTTCCAGCCTATAAATAAATGTTTACAGAGGAAAGCAAAAAACTGACAGACATTTCTTGCCTCATGTTTTGGAGGGAGGCTTATAACCAATAACCAGCCTCATACAAGGAAAGGGCTTGTGCTGCAGATTTTATATGAGAGTACCAAGAGCCTGGATTCAGTGCAGTGCTGTAAATTCCCTGTGGGAAGAGGGCAAATTATTTATTCTTTCCTGATTTGGTACCTGTAAAATAGTCTTAGTGATAATCTCTGTCCATATAAACTACCAGTTCTATTTTACACGTGGTAGACCCTGATGTGGGAATGAGGTACCCCCACTGGAGCAGAACTGGAGGGGCAAGGTAAATATGAATTCTGAACTGAAATTTCCAAGCCAATAGTTAGAAGTTTAGGGGTGCTCTGGGATGTTTTACATAGACAAGCTTCTTCTGTGGCAGAACTCTCCTGGCTGTCAGTCTGTGAGGAGCACTCATGGAGAAGGGAAACCAGGAATCTTTTATGGCATTTCGGGAAGAACACCCTGCCAGGGAGGATAGATGGGAAACACCTGGTGATGGTAAAGAGCAGAGCAATCACAGGAAGACGACCTTCTCCATTCACCACAATATTTCATCGTCACCTTTGTCTTGATGTCTTCAGCACAAATGCTCTGACACTTGCTGTGAGCATGTGAGGAGAGCAGCTGTCTCCAGCTGCAGGTCACATCAAACAGCCCTCGTGATGAGGGGGTTGTTCTAGCTCGGGCAGTTCCCACAGGACTGCTCTGGGCTGTGCTCTGCCTTAGGCCCTTTTGTGGGTGAGCAGTTTGAGGCTCTTGAGCCTCATTCAGCTCATGGAAGGATTCTGCTTGTCCTGCTGCCTCTTCTGCTGTGGACTTGGGAGGACATGGTCTGTGCTTATCTAAACTTAGACCTATGGGCCACTCAGATTATGTGACCCACAAGAAACTATCCCCGGTGTTAGATCAGGCTTAATAACATCATCTGGCTCCTAAATCTTCCTGCAGAATTCATGGTGACATGTGAAAGAGAGAGAGGGATGCTGGAGCTGCCCTGAGGCTAAAAGGCTTTGGGTTAGTCACATATTTCATGCGAAAAAATGAGTGGTTTGAGTTGAGAATGAGCTCAAGACAGGTAGTTATATGAAAATGAATTGATGGTCAGTGTTTAGATTCCACTGAACATGTCCCGCTGCAAAAAAGCCCACTATGCTAGCTGGTATTTTTTGCTGGAAATCACAGCAGAGAGGCCAGGGGCATGATGGACACAAACATGAATGAGACTTTCCCCCTTCCAAACAGTTTGGCTAGGGGCAGCGTGGAGGCTGTTAGCATTTTCCCTGGCTTAATTATACCTGTTTTGTAGCTGAACAAAGGACTGCTTTCCAGGTTTATTGTTTTCATTCTGCTTATAAGGATTTTGGTCAAAACAGAAAGATGTTGCTGTTTAGAAAGAACATTAATAATTAAATTGAGATACTCTGGGGAGTATACCCCATAAGGCTGGATTTGTTGAATTTAAGTAGATCATAATAATTGCCATGGCAACACACTCTGCTGTCCTATATACAGAAAGGGTCTTTCTCATAGGATCAAATGCAGAGAGGAAGCTGCTATTTTAAAATACACCTTAAAAACACAGACACGGAACTAAGAGTAAATTGTTTCCTACATAAATATTGTAGGAATTTTCTCATGCTTGTTATACTGTGCTCGCCTCTTTTCATAGCTGTCAGAGTGCAATCAGTCAAACCAATCCCCTGCTGACTCTAATGATTTATGGAGAACCTGAGGTCTAATGATGCTTTCTCAGGATATAATCTATCTCAAAGATATATCCATATCTGGGTATTTGTGTAGCTGTAACTGTCATGAGCCTGCAACAGAGACTTCTGTGGTCATTTTGAACAGGTCTACAAAAATCCTTGTGTTCTACTGCCTATCCTGGTGTCTGCTTGTGATCTCCCATCACACTGCACTGAGCAAAGCTGGTTTCATCAGTATTTGAACAGCATTGTGAGATGCTTGTGTATGGCGTGTTCTGTTACAGCTGACTCTACGATGGGAATTCTTAGCACCTGAACACTTAGAGATAATTGAGGAACCACACATTCACTTAGAAGATTTGGAGATTCTTCAATCCATCAGGAATTGCACAAACTCTTTTCTCTAATCTAGCGATCGAATAAGAGTATCATTTCATGTGCTCAAAAAAGCCTTACAGCCACATGACCAGAGTTACAGAATCCGTGTGAAATGAAGTGTGATCATCCAAACAAAAAAGGTGGAATTCAATAGAAAGCTTCTTAATGTAACCTTCTAAGAAAAAAGTCACAGTACATGAGGGGGAAAAAATAGTTCATATCTGGAATAATTACAGCTTGTCTATTTTGCCCATATAAGTAGGCTAAGTGGTCCATTGCCAAATTTTAGCAAGAACTGCCACAAAAATTGCCAGTCCTGGCTTGTGGTAAACCTGACGAATTAAGGCTGGATTTTCTGCAGACAAACTAAATAAATAGCTGAAAAATGCTGGTTTAATGCAAACCTCAATAATTTTCTCATCACTAAGGCAATAACAGAGCTTCAACTTGTGTCAACTGGTGCAGCTTTGCTGAGGTCAGTGAGCAGTGTAAATCTACCCAGGTGGGAGACCTAAGGTTGTGGTTGTAGCTTGGAATGGTGAGGGCCTTGTAGAGGATGCTAGCTGCATCCTAGAAAATTGAATATTACAGGACAGAAGTTGGCCAGTTCAATGGAGGACTTGTGTTCTTTATGAGCTGCGAGTTAAGCTGCCCTTTGAGTGGTGAGAGATCGAGGATAGAGGGCTCCTAAAAGCAGGAGTCTGTCAGGACAGTTATTTTATCCTTTCATTTTAGTATTGGGAATTTCGTCACTAAATAGGAATACGGCTTTACCTGCACTTCAGCAACCAAAGCCAATCGAATGGGCCATCCCTGATGCCTTAGGTTTTAACTTTCATATTTTTCACATTCTCTATTCCTAGTGTGTAACT
>QWTY01010491.1:0-14359 GCA_008033365.1 Pseudorectes ferrugineus | reverse complement strand
GTGAGCTATAACTTTTCACTCACTGGAATTTTTTGCATTCTCTGTAAGTAATAGTGCTAAGATGAATCAATGTTTATATTACTGCAATATATGAACATATCATGTCCAATCTCATGTTTGTGTGAGTTAAAAAATACACAAAACCCCAATAACCTCTAGTAAGGACGACAGGAAAGGGAGAGAAAGAAAGAAAACCCCTGACTTGAAACAAAGACAGGGACCTACTCACAGTTCCTGATGGACTGATGCAATACAATGAAGCTGGTGTATTCAATATAACTTTTAGAATAATTGCCTGGGAGGTAACAAGAAGAAGTACATTTTACTTTATCATGGTACATAAATAAAAGGGCAGACTAATTAATCATATAGCTTACTAAAAGTGCTTTTTATTTTGCCATTTAGTATGCCAGAAAGATCATTTTCTTTAATGTATATACCCAGTATTAACATGATTTCATCCATCATGTTCTGTATTATGAAATTACTTTGTTTTACTCCCTGATCCAGCTGAAGATCATTAACCCACACTATTTTCTAAGTCATACATCATTTGAGTGTATTACCTCATATAGCAAAAAAGCTACTTCCCTCGGTTATACACTCCAACTAAGAAATCATTTTTTCTGGATGTTGCTGACAAGAGGAGCTGTTTTCATTAGAAAGCAGATGGTTCACTTTTTCGATTCTGTTTTACCTTCACATTTGCTCCAGCTCAGAGTTCTTTGCTGCCGGTTACCTCATTACCTCTCACAACATCCATGTCCTATATCCCTGACCTAGCCGTAAAATGTGCTAAACAAGCAAGTGCTTTGCCTTCCCCCAACGCCTTTTTTTAACTCTGCATCCTCACCTGTTGTAAGTCAGGCTTCAAAAAGCAGTGAAAGTGAAGCCAATCATCTGAACAGTAGGTTAAACTCCCACAGTTCTGCAGGTGTTTGTTAGCTGAGAGTGCCAAAGGTGTAATTTACACATTCAGATTTTGGGCTTGGACGTGAAGTCACACTGCTGATGAATTTGCCTCACAGAGCTTTAAGGCAGGATCTGGTCTTCTATCATGTCTTGTGGTTTTCAGTTTTTATGTTTATGACAGTGATATTTTCACTGTCATATTCTCTGAGTCTGTAGGATGCACATTCTGCTTGGGCTGCCCTGGGTACCTGGTAAGTGTCAATAAAAAGTGGTCTGCAATGTAAATGAGAGGTGTGCATAAAAGAGTAATGGATCTTTGTGAGTCAAAATGAAGGCTGAAGAGTTCCTGGAGATATGTCTTGGTGTTTTTAGAATAAAATAGAATAAATTATGTTTTAAAATAGAACACTTCAAGTAACAGAAGTAACACCTGTTAAGTTGCAGACTGGTTTTAGTTTTCTCTAAGCATTTGCCTTGAGAAGTAGACTTTCACTCCAGTTAGGCAAGCAGACGAAATGCTTTCATTGCTTAAACAGAAAGCCACTTACTAGAGATTAAATCCTTAGAGGTAAACCCTTCAGTGCATACCTTCAGTTTCTCCACACTATGTATATTTTGGTTTTGATCATTCTTTACTGAGGATAATACTCAAACATTGTAGTAATAAACTCTACCTGCTTTTTGTAGTTTTTTCTGGTGTCTAGGATATCCATCACAAACTCCATTTTTATTGTAGCTTCATGAAGTTTTATGGGGCAAGGTTTCACTTTTTTTTGTTTTTTGCACATACTTCATAACTCATGTCAAATTTACATTTTATTATTACCTCTTACACTTGCCATGTGTAAAGAAGTTATCTTTTTTTATTCACACTGAAAACTAATACAGAGCTTGGCAGGAGTAAGGGTAGAGTATTGGGAGGGGTATTTGATTTTGTTAATTTGAAGGACAATTTGTTCACTAATCTTAAAGCACATCGTAGTCAGGATTGATTTAAAACAATGATCTTTGTAGAGTTTTCACTGAAATTGAAGGAAGAATAAAGGCCTGTAGTGAACATGTTGACAAAATTCGAGGAAAAGATCATAGATTTGGAATTGTTCCAAACATATATGAGCACCAAGGACAATGTTTAGTTATACTTTAATAAACTGCTGTACAAAGAGTTCTGAACGAGCTGGGGGGAAACATAAATCTACAATATAGGAAAGCCAAAGCTGAAGGTCAGCCTGCAGTTAATAACCATGCTGAGTTATATTATTTTTATGATGACACAATACGTAAGCTACTGAACTTGGCATACAAATAGCCATGCATGTTGTACAGAATGAGGAATATGCATTTGGTTGAGCTTGATTTCTACCTGTCTGTTTGTAACATCCATGGATTCTGGTCTGCTCTCTGTTGAATGCAGCCTCAGCATCCAGCCCAAATAAACCTCACAGCCATAATTCAGCTACAAATAAAATAGAGCAAAAACAGGAGGTGCAGGTGCTGCTGCTTGCACATCATGAGCCAGAAACTGAAAAAGGTAAGGCACAGAGATTATCTTCTGCAGGAGGAGCTGGGTGTGGCTGCCACTGGGGCTTTAGAGGCAATGCCTTTACACGGTAAAGTCTTTGTTGCAGAACTTTAAGCTCCTCTTATTGGTGTGGACAAGATTGCCAAAGTGATGAGAAAAGAGAAGACTGCACAGGCTTCTGGAGGGACTGGATTATCCCACGCTGAAGTATGTGCAGTGTCAGAATTTACCCCAGTAAACAGAGAAAAGATGGACTTTTTGGTTTATGCCTCTGAGTGCTCCACAGAATGGTATTTAGCATTGATGTCACCCAAGCCAAATTTTTTTTTCTGCTCAAGAAAGCATTTTGAAACTACCAGATTCTGTTAATGAAAGTAATTATCAAAACTGGAAAAGGATATAACAACACCAAAGTAATACTGTGAACTGTTGGTACAAAACTTTGTTTTCGGTATAAGTAAGTTACTGGGTTTTGCTTTAACAGTTGTGAACTTACTTAATATACACAAAAGTTTTTTTTAGCCTTGATTTTTCCCTACCTGAATGCTGACAATATAATCACAAAACATTATAAAGTATCGTACCCTGGTAAAATAATTCCAAACAAAACAAATGAGAAGCCATGGGGAATTATAGCATAGGATCTTGACAAGCCAAAATAGAAAACTGTAAAATACACCAGGTGTCATTGTAGGATTTGTGTGTGAGTGACTGTATAGAGTGCACTGACACTCCTGCTGTTTAAATAAATCACATGGAGAAACTCCACCTGGTATTCTATGGGAATAAGTGAAGTACACTCTTCAAAATTATATCAAAAACAGTTAAAAATGTAAACCATTAAAATGTGATAGAATAGCAATTTATTTATAAAAATGTCATTTGCATTTCTGAACACTGTTTAACTTCCATGCTTGTTTTGCTGTTTTCAAATAACAAATTGACCATTTCAAATTCATAATGAGGTATGAAATAAATGAGAGGGTACTGAGGGTGAGTCATTCATTAATCATAAGCAAAACAGGGACAAAATCAAGGACACAGGAGCACAAACTGTAAAAGTAATAGGTTGCATAATCTTTGTATTTAATATTAACTACATTATGTTTTTCACATGAGTTCTGAGAAGTTGGGTTTTTTATGTTTACATGAAACTAATCCAAGGTAAATTTTATTTCTCAATATTATTTTATCCTAGAGGTTGCCCTCTTTTTAATAAAGTAGAAGACAACGAATTCTAGCTTATCCCATTGTTATGAAGATTTAATAGAAGGGTTAGCACAAACATTGAAGCCTACTGAAACTTTTGATTTAAGGTATTCCACTTTTGACTAGAATGTACCAAACCCTTCTTGTTTGTCATGGCAGATTTCCCATTGAGGATATAAATTCACCTGGAATTGGTTGTTTTGGCCAAAATAAGTTATTATTCATATTCATCTGTCAGAGAAGGACAGAACAAGAACTATTATTCAAACCACTGTGTCTTTATCCTTCAAGAGTTCAATCCACAGTGATTACACAATGTGCAACGAGGTTGTTTACAGTTTGCAGGTGATGTGAGTGTTTAAAGAGTTGGTGTAGCTCAAATAGACGTAATAAAAATAATTTGTTACCCCATGTCGGATTTCAACAAAAAGCCACAAAAATAAACTAGGTTATAATAAGGCAAGGTGAGCTGGTGGCACAGCAAGGAGTCAGCTCCCTTCAGAATCACTGAACAGATGCATGTTTCTGTTCCAGGTACATACATTTGGATGGAGCTAGTGTTGATGTTATTACTCGTTATTTTGGAGTTTACTGGAATGAGAAGGAGAAAGAGAAGAGAAAAATCAGAGTGAGAACTATGCACATAACTTGCTGTTAGAACCTGTGTGTTTTGTGGCCCGCAGTGTGGTACCCATGGCCAGCCCAGTGAGTGCTGTGTCTGTAACTCGTCTGTGTGGAGCAGGAGTGGTGGGGGTGACCAGCATCCCTGGGAGCCATGCTGGAACCCCAGCACAGCTCCCAGCCCTCACAGCATGGCTCACACCAGGGTCTGGGTGGTCCATACCAAGTCTTCTTTCTGCACACAAAACATGGAGGTACCCAGCAGATCGTGCCTTCCCTCAGTCCTGGTGGGATCACAGGGAGCAGTGCTCCATGTCCAGGCACATGAACTCGTTGGAGTGCACTGGAGCCAGGCTACAGGGGCATTGATGTGCCCTGGGATCCTGCCCTGTGGGAGCTCCGAGCCTGTGTTTGCACCAGAGCCTGGGTGTGTTCCTGGCTCCTCCAGCCAAAGGGGCTCCTGTTGTAGTCCTGATGGAGGAGCTGCACTCGAACTGCTTATGAGTGCCCTGTGCCTGTCCCCACTGTCACACCCTGTGCCTTGCACCCCTTAGTGAGGGACAGCCCCCCCGTGAGCTGCTGCAGCCCTGGCTGGGAAGGCTGTAACCTCCCTGGGGCAGAGGGGCTGCCCTGCCTGCTCTGTGACCTGGGCTCTGGCTCGCAGCAGTCTTTGCTCACACTCTTGCTTGGCTGTAATTAATGCACGTTGTTTCGGTGCATATCAATGTCTGACTAAGCAGTTGCCTACATTTAGGCTGTAAAACGGGAATTAATACACCAGTGGTTAATATTTAGATAATAATCGTGATTCCTCAATATTTCTATTCACAATTTTTGCAACTTGAAGCAAAGTTCTGTCTGCAATTCTGTATTCAGAGGGAAAAAATCGTTGGTTAAAAGTACATGTTCTACCAGCTCTGTTTGTTTTCCATAAGCCTGGATGAAGAAAGTATCTTAATTTTTAAAATTCCCATTTAACTAACTTTATACCTTCTCTGCTCCAACGTATCTACATTTTATAAATCGTATTGGTGTTAGCTTCACAGTGTGCTTAAGGTGTTTCTTCCTTATGTGAGAAGCTATATATAAGCTGCAAGGTGTTAAAGCCAGTAATTGTTAGTGGTGTTTTTCTTTCTAAAGAAATATAAAGGACATGATCAATGAATAGACTGATATACTATCAAAACTGAGGAATTTGCCCAGATCTCTGCAAAATCATACATTGCATTCGGGCCTGTGTAAGTGGGGAGAATCTCATAATATACTTACCTTCAGTGCAGATGCAGGTGGTTTAAGTGTGGTGCTCTGGTTTAGATTCCAGAGCAAATAGGTTACCTATGATATTATCATTCCCAGGAATATATTGCCAAGCAGTGCCTTTCTCAAGCAATACAGGTAAAGGGTTCACTCTGTCCCCCGTGCTCCTCTGTTTGAGTGCTTTTCCCAAGCTCCAGATGAATCTTTAACTCCTCACTTTTAAATTGAGGTGAAATACCATGGAGAAGAAAGGGAACATAAATACTTCCGAAATCCTAGCAAATAGGTTTTCTCACTCTTCCCTGTCCTAAGCAAGACACTTAAAATGATGAAGCCCATGAAGTGTTCTCTCTGCTGGACCAGGTATTCCCAAATTTTTTGAAACAATCTCGAATATTTCAGCAGAATATATTTTTTTTCCAAGAAATCCTCCAGTGTTGTTACAGAGTCTTCAACTCAGTACCAGAAACATTTTGCTATGAGCCTGAGAAGTCTGTCAAAGTAGAAAATTTCAAAAAAAATCAGTACCATGTCAGAGGAATGTTCCTTTTTTAGGGACCCTGCCCTGCTCTTTGCATGGTGTCTTGCACAAATAAGCCCTCTGAATCTGAGCTGGGCTTCCTCTGTACCTCAAACAATCCAACTGCAGAGCTTCTGTTATTCTGCTTTCAGAGGCTGTTCCTGCAGCAGAGATGGAGGGTAACTTTATCTCCAGAAGTTAAAAGGTGGAAAGAGTTTGGCTTTGGGGGGGGCGGGGGGTGTCTTGAATTTATTTACATCTTCAGCATATTTGAAATTGCTGTTCAAATACCTGCCAATGTATTCATGAAAGATATCAAAGCTGAAGGAATGCATTTAAGCAAATGCCCTCTCCCAGGGTAATGATTAACACGGTGAGAATTCAGCTTGGTATTTACTGTATCATGACAAGTAAATCGAACTCCAAGCAAGTCATTATCTGGTTTTTTTTTAAGTATGCAATGCCAAATTATTAACTTTTGTGGTAGAAGGGTAGTAAAAACACGGGTCAGGCAGTACCCATGGAGTCTTGTGAGACTCATTTGTTCACACCCACTGTAGTATATAAAGAACATAGTTCTTATGGAAGAAGGCTTCCTGTTTCCAGTGCAGTATCTAAGTCATTATATACATTTAAAAAAAATATACATCTCCGTCTTCATTATTGTATTAAAAAATAATCCTTGCATTCTCTGTCGATTTCTCACTCTTCATCATAGCAAACTGCACCTTCTGTTCTCTGCATGTTTCAATGGACCAATCAGTCCGTCTATTTTCCTGCCAGATTTTGGTATGATCATAAACATGTCAGCACTGTGCCTATTACAAAATCAAAATTTTCAACCTTCTTGGTTCTGTAGGAAGGGGGTTTTACTTCACTAGAAAAGTACTTATTTTTCTTGAAATGTAAGTATCACCTTTTAGGAAAGATATTGCCTGGAATATTCTGCCTGAAACGTGAATGCTACAGAAAGTTACAAACACCTAAAATTTTGAGAATTTACATTAGAAGAAAAATATTTGGACATTATTAACTATCCCATTGTTAAACCTGCATCTAGACCTCCCTGTCTGCAAAGACTTTAAGGTTCTAATTCCATTTTGCAATTCCCAATTTTTTTCATGGTAAGCTAGCACTGTTTAAAGGCTCAAAGGTGTTTTACCTAATTTTCATTGTATCTCCAGATAGTACATGGCCAAGTTATTTAGATACAAATAAGCCTTGAGAATATCACCAAATCCATTCTAATTTCATTCATGCCTTGGAGATAATAATTTAAAGAGCTAGTCACTGCTTGCAATTAAGCATGGAGAAAATAGATCCGTCCCATAATTTATGTCTGCAAAGGTTGGGCTGGATTTGTAATTAATGTTTGCTCCTTTTAATGAAATACTCCAAAGGTCTGCACTTCTGTCATTCATGGAGGTAATTTTTCAATTGATTAGTAAAATAATACTTGAAAAGTAAATGCACCTGCTTTAGCACAGAAATGTCTTAGTCAAGTAGAGACAATGATTGGAGTGCTAAAAAAATATCATTTCAATACAGTAGAGACTGGAGTTTTACTCCTCCAGAATTCAGAACTCCCACTAAAGAGAAAAAAAAGAAAAGGTAATTAAACCTCCAACAACTTCCTCAGCATGCTTTCATCCAGTTTAATTCCTGGGTGGTTTTCAGCATAGCTAAATACTTTTAGGAGCACATGCCTGAACTGCAAGTGAAATATGTCTGGAAAGCACATGTTACAGCAAGACATAATTTTTATATTTGTGTACCGTACTATTTTTGGAGGGCATGATCAAATCATTTGATATTGGAAATTTGTTTCCATTTTGGATAAACACTTAAAATTTGACAGCTCATTTGGATTCTATTCTTATTTCCTTTTCAGGATCAAACCTCTTCAAGCCTGCAAAGTGGCAACACTTTTGGTTCCTGCAGCTGCTGGTTTAAAATGGCTGGTAATGTCCTTTCTACAAAACATCCACTATCAAAGCAAATGAAATAAAATAACAAGCCACCTCTGCCTGTTTTCAGGAAATTGATAAGGATTTTCTTTGAATTAATCACTCCAAAAACCACGTTTGATGACTTCTGCTGCTTTGTTAATTTGGTCATTTTGACCCAAAGGTTTACTATTCCTGTACTCCAGAGACCTCCCGTTCTGTAGGAGTTTATGGGAATTGACTGTAAGGGGACCAGGCAGGATGCAGAGCAGCAGCCACAGTCTATGCCAGATTTCTGGAGGGCCACAAACATGGTGATACGAGAGGTTTTGAACCTCGTGTCACCTGAGACAAGGATTTTGCTTTCAGAGAAAGAAGCAAGAGAAGAGAATACACGTGGTGAAAGAAGCCCTTGTCCAGTGCTCAGCCTAATGGAGCAGAGTAATCCAGACAGTGGAGCAAGGGGATGAGAGTCATCAGACCATTTAACTTTAAAGATAAAAGTTTATAGTTTTAATGCTGCAGTTTTAAGTGTTTGAGTCTTCTGAAGGATCCAGCTTGTGTTAAAGCATGAGCAAAGCAGCACCTAAGGACTTTTAAAAACCTGCGCCTTGAACTTAGTATAACTCCCATTAAAGTCGATGGATGCTGAGTCAGACCTTAATTCTTTTTGCATCTTAGAGATTCAAAAGGTGAAAATCCTGGCACTACTGATGTTTTGCCATTGACCTCACAGGGTCAGGATTTCATGCTAAAAGCCATAAAATGGCACTGACATTTCGTCATTGCTGTCTTGGATCAGATTCATAACAGTGACCCAGGAGAGAAAAATCTGCATAATCCATTACTACTGTGTATCTACCCAATGCTGTCTCACCACCTTCTATCTTTTTTAAAGAGAGGGAATAATCTATAATTTTGAGCTGCCTTTATTTTAACTCAAGTGAAGAAGAATGGAAAAATCCTGATATTAATTTTTAATCACACTATTTTAACCTTCTAAGTAAATTCTTGATTATTTAATATTTTATATTAATTTAATTGGGAAATTCTCTTTTGGAAATTAAGGAGGCTTTGTTGGGTGATTTGGGGTTTTTTTTTAATACCTATTCTAATAAGGCTTTGTAGTAAAACTGGAAGGCAAATTTCAGATTTATAGCACGGTTGAATGAAATGTGTATGATTAGCAGTGAGAACTATGAGGAGTTTATATAACTCCTTAATGATCCTTAACAAAATATTTAATTAAAGACCAGCTGGAAAGATAATCTTGGTTAATAAAAGGAAATCAGGGAATGAACTGATTTCTGTAATGGAAGAGTACTTGCAATGTATGATAGATGCTACGTATCGTTAGCAGTTAGATACAATAAACTGAAAAAATACAAAATTATTGCCCCCCCCCCCTTAAATTTTCAAGATTGCAAATACAAAATATTGGCTGTACATTACAGATGATAAAAGTAATAGATTCCAAATTCACGTATACAAATGTACTGAAAAATTTAAAATTTGTGCAGGAAATAATATTATGTATAACATGGTAGCTTTGGTATAGATCATTGCATTACTTTGTGGCAGTCCCTGTGTCCAGTGCTTTCAATTTTAATTCTGGTTCTTCCTTTTGGCAAAGCCTGGTCCCCTATCAGCTTTGGGTTTATAACTTCCAGCCTAGTGATAGACTTGCTGCCCTACTGGAATCAATGGGTTTGATGTATTTAAATACAGGCACAGCTTGAACTGGAGGTGATCTGCTTGTTAAAGCAGTAGATGTTTACATCTGGAAATGAAAAAAGCCTGCATGTGAGTTTTGTGCAAACTTTGTTTTTCCTTCATTAAAACTTCTCTTTGTTAAATAACTGCAGATCTTGAGACATTCAGGGTACTCATATCACTTAACCTGATTTCTCTGGCCTCTTTCTGAAGAAGTCTAAGAAGACTAATTTAAAAATCTCCCCTATGTTCCTAGAGGGAAGTGGTTTGAACATTCCTGTTTGTGTCAAACTGCTCTCTGAGTGCATGTTCTGACTTTACTGGAGCAGCTTGGGCTTTCCACCCTCGATGAGGCCTTGGTGTCCTCTTAGTTTTATGCAGTTGAAGGTCCAAGTCAGGAATGGTATATTATTTCTAAGGAATGTGTATTTAAGCATAAGTTAATAATAAGATTTTAACCATTTGCTTTCCTATTAACTTTAATGAAAGCATGTATTTGTACGCTGTGCCTTTCAAAATTAACTTCCTGGACTTCTCTAGGGATATAGGGGTTGTGTACAATGCATAGTTTTTCCTTGTATTATTTATGAATGTAGGGGTATAATCTAGTAGCCACTCCCTTTGTCACAAATTTTTAAGCTCTTTGAGTCACTTTAGTTGCACTGAACTTTGGATGAGAATGAAGCCCTCTTTCTCTTTACTGGGAATTTTTCTTAGAATGTGAAACATGTTTACTTCCAGAACACCATGTAAATATCTCTTAAAGAGGTGCTTTACAAATAAGCTATTATGGTACTAAAGAAAACATTGATTAGTTTTAAATGGCAGTAACAATTCAAGTGTATGCAAAGACAAGTGCATTTTCTTTTGAGGTTAAGCCTCTGAATTTAATAATTGAAGGAAAAAATACAATAAGGTGCAATAGAAGAAGCTTCTGTGAAGTGCATTATGCAATTATGACTGCCATAACTACAATTGCCGTACCAGATCATGGCATGTTTTCTCCTTAGAGATAACAAAACAATTTTTATTACTTTTTTATTTGGAAAGATGTACTCTTTGGAAAAGGTTGTATGCTCTGTGATGATCCTGTTGATTCAGAAAACCAGTCTGTTGTTTCAAGAAATCTGAAAATTCAAGACACCACATACAGTATCCAGCTGAAGCAATCTATTTATTTTTAGCCTTGTCAAAGCTATTTTCAAATGTGAAAATGTTTTTAGGGTATATCTTTACCAGTTCCCTCAATTAAATCATGTTACATTTTGCTTAACGTACACAAGACCAGAATTATTAGAAGAGAGATTTTGGCTGTGTATTGTGCAGTTTAACTTGGTGAATTGCATAAGTCATTAACTGTCTGGATCAGAGCCTGATTGTACTACTCACAGAACCTCTGTGCTGGAAAGATCCTGTGTGATGACTGTGCCTACACAGTCAAATTCATTGCAAAAGGGAATACTATAACCTCTTCTTCATCACATAAAATAGGCCAAGAAGCAGGACTACAACTATAGTAGCAAAGATTCAGATTAGACTTTAAAAAGTAGGGATATTAACTAAGAGGTTGTACTGTATTAGGCTCAAAACTATAATGAGGAAAGGTGGTGGGAAGGTGTTTGGCTGATGAAACAATTTGTTAGTGGAAACTGCAGTCTGATCCCTGGTTCAGAGAGTTTGGTGTAGTTCCAGTCAGCAGCACATTTTAATTGTGACGGAGTTAAGGTTCCCTCATATGAAAGAAGGGTCATGGTTAAAGTATATACATGAAGTGTGGTTTTAAGAATAACTTTCCACAAAGAAAGATTTCCAAGAGTCCCTTGTTGTTCCTTGTGGGGTGTAGCTTAAGAAAGAGTGGTGCAGTTAGGTACAACCATTTCATTAATGTGCATCTTGGTTGCTCAAGTCATAGCTGTAACTCCTGTGTGTGTTGCAGCTCTTTGTGTTTCATATCAAATTTTCTGAAGTCATCCAATCTGTTTTCCATGGATGCTGCTGTGTTCATACAGATATGTACACTTTTGTTTGCAGTGATTTCTGATCTAGCATAGTTTTGTAAAGACCTCCAGCTCAGTAGCATTAAAGATGATAAATGAATATATATACATCTAAGGGGAAAGTACTAAAGTTCATAGTGAGGGGGTTTTTTGCATAAAATAACCATGGTTTCCAACACTTTACGAAGACCCTTTTCAGCTTAATGTGTGCTGATAAAGATGCATTCTACTCCAACAATTTCCTCTCATCTCACCACCCCATATCTGCAGTTTTTTCTTATGTCTATTCCTTTTAAAATCCAATTTTCTAGTTATACTAGTATTTATTAAAAGCTTGACTGTAAGGTCTTTGTTTACCCAAAGATCTATTTTTATCATAACTGTTTATAATGATTAAACCTCAACAACTTAAACACTTTACACAAAATAATGTATTTTCAATAAATTGAAATATTAACCAATCATATGTAATGGTTCAGTTCTAGCAAATGGATTGCTAGAAATCCTTAGGGTTTCATATAAATTGAAAACTGTATTGACTGACCAGGCTGCACTCGAATTGCATTGCATTTGGATCAAAAAGCATAGAAAAAGTTCTCATTATAGTTCCCTGACATTAATTTGAGCATTTTTATATGTGTGTCCTATTAAGTACTTTAAGTGCTTTTTGATAATTGTGCTTTGTAGTTTTTACAGCACTTCAGCCTATTCCCAGTTCAATTTCCTCTTTTATCCGATGTTTGAAATATTGATTTCTGACAGATAAAAGCAAACCTTATAATCTCAGCAGCATGCAATAAGTGAGTAAGACGGGGCTACAGAATGCATCAGGGAATGGTCATATTTGAAACAGTCTTTGTTTTATTACATTTTGTCAACAGAATTTACTTACTGCTTGCTGATATTTATGTAAAAGCAGGACTCCTGATAGTCCAGTGATATTACCAGTTCCTGGTATACTTTTGCATTTAGTAAGATAAAAGAAGAAACTCCCTTGGTGGTTGATGATTGCAGCTGCTTAAACTGCTGTCAACTGGCTTGAAGTAACTGTGATTTATCTTCCTCAGATTGTGCAGCGTTGTGTCCGTGAACTTCCAGAGTTTGCATTAAAAAGTGACAGAACATCAGAGTGCCAGAAGCTTCTCATATTGTGGCCCTGAAGGTAAAAGCAAAAGAAACCGTCTTGGTCTGTGTTTGGGAACACTGTCCAAAACCTCTGCAAAGCTCTCGTGACATGAAGGAGATATTAAAGAAATGGGTTGGGATTTTGAACATGGACTAAATACAATTAAGAGATGCTAAGGAGTAGCATTGGTGCTTTGCACATTTTCAGGGTGTTTCTTCTGCAATTTCTAAAAACTAGAAAGAGGAATCCAGTCCAATCCAGTGAACAGTTAATGGTATGCTAAGAATTCAGTTTGCATTTATTTCCTTTTCATTATCCAGTGTAATCCAACGTCTCACAAGTAACATTGCATTAAACATCTCTACTCAGCTCCATCAGCGCCCACAATAAAAGAGCAGAATATGCAGGGAATTAGCGGCTTCATTTCCAGCAGTATTTCTTCTGAAGCTGTGAAAATTCAGAATGCTGTTTTAGAAGGTGAGGGAAGTTCCTCAGGTTACACAGTAGCTTTGGCAATCAATAGTAAATCCTAACAAAGTGAGAATGGAAGAGTCTCCATCCTGAGCACCAGGTTAGGAGGAAACTGAGTATCTTTCTCTTGAGGCACACATTTTTAAGAGGGATTGATATACCTGACAAAACAAGCAGGTGAAATAAAGAAAGGAGGAATATGATTTTTAATAATTTAGACATTTTTAAGATGAACACAGAGATTTTATTCAACCTCAAATTAGCAATTGTTAATTCAGAAACCTTTCTTTTGGCTCAATCCTGGAAACACTTAAAGTTACTATCTTGCATCTAGACCTTCACACGCTTGGGTATAGAATAGTTTTCAAACTAAAGACATTTAAAAATGCTATTTTAGTGAATTTTGATTATTATGGACTGGAGCTGGAATGCTGCCAGTCACTTAGCAGAAGTTTACTCTCCGATCAATTCAAGTTTTCATTACTAAGCAATTAGTGTTTAAAGTTTTAAGTGATAAGATGCACCTAACTGCATTCTGGAAAAAGTGGGTTGGTGATAGCAAAGCCTGACAGTGTTCCGAACCATGCCAAGGCTGGAAAAATGATTTGGTTAAGGCTGTCAGGGAGAAAAGATCTTCTGAGATCTACAGGCTCTGATGATAGGGCTGGTGGAGCGGAGGTTGCTTGGTGGCAGACTGTGCTAGAGATGGTTCCTGTAGGGAAGAGAGAACGGAGGAGTAATTGGGAAGGCTTTTTAGCCTAGGACTTGGGTTTAATATGGTCAGAGCCAGAACTCCAAACACAAGGATTACGGTGCATGGCCCAGTCAGTCCTCACTCCATCCAGACTCCATCCTGGTACTAACATCAATGTATGCCATGACATTCACATGCCAATGTGCAAGCACAGGCAGAAAATGCTGCTACTGACAGAAAATGAGGCTGGACTGGAGCTAAGCTTTGCAGGAAGGTTTATTCAGTGATGATTTGACAGTTGGGAAGCATGGACCAGCTGAACCACAGAACTGAAATAATTAAAGAAAAAGGACAGAAACTGTTGGTTGAAT
>QWTY01010489.1:0-20264 GCA_008033365.1 Pseudorectes ferrugineus | reverse complement strand
CTCCTGCTTTGTAACTAACAGGGATAACTGTGTCCAAGAGAAAATGCATTACTTTTTGAAAAGTTAAGCTTTCATGCCAGTGTGAAATACAGCATGAAGTGTTTAGTAGCACCTACATCAGTATGTAACATTGGACTGTTAGACTTCAAACATGAATAAGAAGAATTTAGTATTTAGAATTTAGAATGTAATATTTCTGAATTATCTGTGCAGTCAGATGGGGAACCTAAGTGTCAGTAAATGGACTTTAGGTCTTGCATAGTATAGTTTATTGTATGATAAAATTTCTATCACATATAGGAAGCAAATATCTCTCGGTCATAAATAGTTGTCTCAGGAGCAGGTACATATATTTACAAAATATTATCCTTTATTCCTCTAAGCATACTGTGCTGTTGTGTCATTGTCTTGATAAGGATCAGGAGATTAGCCTGGGTTTTAATTTGGTTTGTTAAGAACTAACCATTTTGTGCTCTCCCTTTCACACATCTGGAAGGAGAGAAAGACAAAAGGGGAAAAAGATAAAGGCGATTGAGTAGAAACTTCTGCTTATCTTTCCTCATGCCCTGTTCATTGCTGTAGGTGCTGCGAGGCTGACACATAAATGTTTTTATGCAACAAGTGAAATAACAATCCCTTCCTGAGAATCTTGACTTTAGGAGGCACAGTTTTTCTTTCTTCTTGAATCAAAACATAAAACCGTATGTGATATAAATATTTGTATATCTGTCACATTTATCATTTCACATCTAAGCATCTACACAGACCAAACTGTGAAGGAAAATAGCAGGAAAATAACAGTAAGAGGAACTATTGAGGTTTAAATGTGATTTAGTACTGCTGGCAGTTTCACTGTGGGATCATAATCAGCATACCTTTACATAAAGTTGTTTATACTGTCTGATATATAAACTTAGTTGCAATTTAATCATGTCCCAGACCATTTATTTAGGCATGAGATCTCCAAAACACGAAGTTCCTATATCACCACATTGCTGGAAATTTATGTACAATATTTCCCAGGTTGAGTGTACACAGAAGCAAGGAAGGATAGAGAAAGGAGAAGAGAAGGATAGTTGTGGAACCTCTCACAACTCAACACATTATGAACAATCCAACTTGAAACCAGATAAATGCTTGCAGAAAGAACACCACTGTTGTTAGAATACACGAGGGTGCAAAGAGATAGAGTCAATTTTCTCAGCCATGCTGCAAAGCACTTATATCATCAGACACCCACATTTCCTTTCATTGGAAGCTCTCGTGGGAGATAGGTACCTCAAAACTTTAGGTGTTTATCTATCAGTAACTTCATTTTTCCCCGTGCTGAGGGTAACAGCATGTTCTTAATTAATAGGGCTGTGAGTATAACTGTGCAGCACTCAGAGTGAAGAGAACAGAAGGCTATTTAAAGAACAGAGAGGGATACTTCTCATTGTCTATGGTGGGGTTTTTTAATAAATCAAAATTGAGCTGTTGGAACCAAACTATGAGAATGAATTTGTACTAGAACTGCTATAATTGAAATAAAAGCTTAAATCAGCCCTAAATATAAATGGAGAGCATGAAAACAGATTTGTAAGACTTGCTGAATTTCACTGCATGTAAATTTTTTGTGGAAGCACTTCATAGCTAAGTTTATTGTAACACTACTCTTCCTTCAGCTATCTGCTCTGCTGTGGCTGCCTTTTTGCTGCATGCCCCTTAAGATGCCCCTTTATCTTTTCTGAATTATTTGCAAGGAACTATGCTTCTCTTTTACACTCTTTTTCAAGGAGGATCTCAGATGTGAAACTTGTGGAACATCTGGGAATGATACAAATCTGTGGAACCATGGAACCATATGAAACACTAATTTTCTCCAAGAAATCTTTCCCAAATCATCCATACCTTTACAAAGTGTTTCTTCTTAATGTTTAATCTTGTTTGAATCTTTAAGACTTTAGCTGCTTATAGTTACTACAGAAATATTTGCTCCTATTATTTAATGTTTTTCGTCTCCCACTTATCATCTGGTCTTCTCCCAAATTGTGTTTTACATCTCTTAGAGCTGAGGGAGCATCTAACTGTTTCAGCAGAGCTTGCTACAATCAGATTCATAAGTGTCTGTAGCTCTATATACATGACTCAAGAGTTCCTAAGTGTCTAGACCCAAAACATTTACCCCTGGTGAGTCATGCTGCAGGTTTCTGTGTAGCCTGGTGACCTGGCAGAGACTCAGTACCACTGCAATGGGATACCCCTTGCCCTCTCAGAGGGAATGGGACCAGAAGCAAATTTATCAGAAAACCAGCAGAGGAGAATGCAAATAGCTAGGTGCCATTTTAGCTCCCCAGCCTGGTTTCCTATAGCGTTGCAGAGAGTGTCAGTGCAGTGCCACCCTAAGAGAAAGCATAAAAACACAGCTCGAGGTATTTGTGAGGTATTTGAGAAGGCTGTTCCTGCCCAGTTTGGCATCAGCTGGCCATATGTGCTGAATCAGTGAAGAAGTGACAGCACGGTCAGTTGCCCTCCAGGTGAGCCCATCTGTCCAGCAAACAGGGATCCCAACTCTTCAGCCTTCCCATGAAACTGCACAACATGAATGCTTTCTCTGAGTGCGTACCATCTCAGGTGAAAAAAAGCTTGGCAAAAAAAGGTACAAACTGCAATCCTTTGCATCTGCTGTATGTAAATATGATTTAAGAATCCCTTGCTCTTAATGTCTGTCTTTGCCATGGGACCGGAGTCAGCTAAAACTGGCATTGAACTCTCCTCCTGGATAGGAAAGATATATGAGTAGTTGCAGCTGATGCGGCAATGGCAGCTAATACCTGAAATTATGACTATCTTTTTTGGCTGAAATGCTAGTAATTAAAAATGCTAGTAAAAATGCTAGTAATTTCTTGTAAACAAAGAAAAATTTTCAGCCTTCCAACAGTAAACTTTATGGAAATGGGCATCTCCAGAAATCCCTGATGGGAAATACAGATTCCCTAAAGTGAGCTGAGGTGAGAAAACAATTTCTGCATGAATAATCACAAGAAGAATAACCCCCCAAATCTGCTGAAACCCCATTTGCTGCTACCCAATCCAGTTCTATGCCACCAGGGTCTGCAAGAACTTTGTTAAGCCCCAGCTGTCTGCAGCCGGTGCTGGAGCTGGTGTCCTCCTATGGTCTCAGACAGCAGCCTGCCCACAGCAGCCTGCCTCCTCTCCTTGGAGCCAGGTGCCACACTCCTGCCACTGTTTGACAGAGTGTTTGTTGACACTCTGTTTATATTACTGAAAGAATACACAGAGCTACATTTGGTATCCTGTACTTCTGTATTAATGGCCACAAATCTGTACATCCCTATTCTTACTGCCTCGCTGTCCTAACCTGAACCTAATCATTCTCATTCTCTCATTTGTTCCCAGGTTCCTCCTGCTACAACTCCTGTGTTGTTTATCATCTTGCTCTCCCTCTCTGCCTTCCACTTTCTTGATCTCAATACTCCAGTGTCTGCTTATTTAATTGAGAAGGATGGAAGAAAAAAAATAAGGATATTTGTTTTTATGTAAACTCTAATCTAAAAATAATATTAACTGCATTATTGCAAGAAAAACTTTAACACTCTAAACTGTTAAAACTTTTAAAATATTTAAATGCTTAACATTGAATCTAACTTTATTTCAACTTTGGATATATGGAGGGGGGTTACAGCGTTCATACTGTAAACAAAGAAAAGCCAACACCAGCAGGACTAGCACAAATCATATTACAGTCCAAAGCAACTCTACTTTGTACTCTATTTTGTAATCCCTAACTTTTTTATCTTTCATCTTTTTTTTCCCCTAAATTCGCTTATTTGATCTGCAAGCACTTAAACTTTTCATAGTTTTCCATATGTGAGACATTCCACAGGATCCGATGATCTTAAATACAGTGTGTTTAAGAGGCCTTGGTCCTTTTGAGCTGTTACACACACATACTTAGCATGGGGTATTGCAAGAGATCCCCGTGATCTGTGAAAAGTGAATACTTTTACAGGATCATGGCCCTAAAATGTAAGAGCTTCAAACTAGGGCACAAGTACTACATTTGTTTTGAAAACTCTATGGTGTTGTGCAGCTAAATAGACATGATCTGTGATAGTGGTCATAGCATTGCTATTCATGAAGTAATCACCATCATGTTTTCCTTATAAAGCTATATTTAACCAATATCCCTCATTAAATTATGCCTTGGTTTCTGGTTATTTTTTGAAACACTTTCCCCACTAAAGAAGCATTCAGTGCCTCTTGCTCATTCCTTGCAATGTGGCAGTGACTTTGGACAACAGACTAAAGAGTGGAACTGAGATGGAGAAATTGTCAGAAAAACCCAGTGCTACCTACATAAACATGCTGCTACATGAAGGCACCGGTTGTCTTTGTTCTGCAAGTTATGAGCTCATATGTCAACATGGGAAAACAGATGTTTAGATGAAAAAAATAATGAAAAGGCAGAATGGGGAACATGTCCAAGTTCCTTTGGCTTTTGTTCAGGTGTTCCATGGACAGAGCTAATGGGAATCATGTGGAGTGGCTGATTATCATTGGAATCAGATGGTCTTTTTGTAACTGTAAAAAAGGAGAAAAGCAATTTTACTCTGTATACACACATCTTTGATTTACTGCTGGGCTTAGTTAAAATAGTCTTTCACTGCTTATTATGAGAAGGATAGAAGTTAATTGTCAGAATGTACTTAATCATCTTCTGTGGAAGAAAAAATTTGTATAATGGCATTAGTAGAAGATCACCAGATCTCTTCTGATCCTGCCTGTGACTATTGAGATGAAAGACCTGACTGTCGTGGCCTTTGCTCCTCAGGTAGTCATCTGTGCAAAATGACAGCACTTTTTACACATTTTAATACAAACATAAGATTCTGCTCAATGTGCAATACTCTGAAAAATCACTTCCTATAGTGTCCATTTGTTAATGCCTTCCAGGCCCAGTTCTTAGTCTTGACTGAAGTGCTGCCATGCTCTTTTACTTCAAGAGATGTGTTCCCCACCTTCTTCTGCCTTCATTTCCTCCTTATGATGCTGTGGGCTAGTTACTTCATGGCCTGTGATGTGATTTGTCATGTCTGGCTAGGAAATCCATGCACTCCTAAAGAATAATTTTTTTAGGGATTCTCTTCTCTCTTCTCTTCTCTTCTCTTCTCTTCTCTTCTCTTCTCTTCTCTTCTCTTCTCTTCTCTTCTCTTCTCTCCTCTCCTCTTCTCTCCTCTCCTCTCCTCTCCTCTCCTCTCCTCTCCTCTCTTCTCTTCTCCTCCTTTCCCCTTTTTCCTCTCTCCCTTCTTCCCCTCCCCTCCTCTCTTCCTCATGCTCCTCTCTTGCAGGTTGATTCACACATTTGCTTTCTCTGATCAGAGTGTGAAATGCCCTCCCTGTTCCAATAGGTAGGATACCAAATAATATTTTTCTTCTATTGCTCTTCATTTCAAAGAGCAAACAGAACTTCCTATTGCAGGGAATCATTTTTATTATGACTTTGGGTTCCCATTTTTTTTCAGTTGCCATAGAGTCATGAATCCTGATCCTCCTACACCTCTCCCAACCAACCACTTCCAGATGCTATCTCAGGGCACAGTGTACCATGGAACATTTTGGTAGAAAATTATATTAAAGCAATCAGTTATATCACAGTCTTTAAACTGAGAGTTTCGTGCAGCTAAGTTTTTTGAAAGATTAGAATCTGCAGCCTACAAAGCACTGCTGAGTGCTTGTGCAATCTGCAGGTTTACACTGAGAAATGGCTTAGGTATATTTATAAAAAGTAGTTGTTGGATAATCTGATTTAAAGCTTCCCTTGCTTGTCAGATTGCCAAAAGATAAGTTTATAGTATTACTTTAACATTATTTCATTTTATTAATTTCATTATTAAGTCATTTTTGCCCAAGACAATTCATACTGACCTTAAAATGAAATGGAAACAAATGGTGCCAGAAGTAAGAGTCAGCAAGGGAAGGATGATACATGGCTGTCATCCATTTACCCAGAGAAACAATATTAAGGGCTCAGTTGTCAGCTGCACTAAGGCAGGGCTCAGCCCAGCTGGGACTGCGGGGGAGCATTGCTTTTGTTCCTGGGAAAAAATCGTCCCCAGATTAGTTGGGACTTAATACCTATTAAACCAGCTTTGCACTTCCCCAAATCACCAAGTTTCTTCCTTGGCCTTTGGGGATCATATTCTTCTGCTCAAAATGATTTCAAGAGCAGAGAACAGTTTCTCAATATTTTACCTGAAGTTTGCCGGATTTTCCTTCTCTTGCTCCTCTCTTTGTTCAACCAACTGTGGTAACTTCCTAGTCTTCTGATATTTCTTGTTTCTAGGTCTTTGGTTTTATTTCCAGCTTAAAAGCATCCCTTGCTCTTTTGCCACCACCTCCTGACCCCAGCTGTCCTCAGCTCCTGGTAGTTGTGTCATGATGGCATATCTCCATGGGACCTGGAGCAGAAGACCAGAAGCCAGCAAAGACATACTAGGTCTAAAGTGAGTCTAACAATGTCTGATTTGTCACCAACTACACCCAAAATATCTTTAGGCCCATCTCCACATGTTCTTTTTATTTCTCTGACTGCCCAAAGCTTCCTAGAGTGGTTGACTTCAGACAGTATATGATTGTATTAAAACTCAGAACTTGTTTGCTTGAGCATTTGATGCTTGCCAGTCAGCACTCAGAACAAATAGCCCAATGCTGCCCTGCAGAAAACAGCTGAAGCCACATTTGGAGACATGGCAGCATTAAAAATCTAGTCAGTGATTGACAGTCTGGCCAGACTTGGGATGTGTGCTTAAGGGAAGTTTCCTTTTGGTTCAAACTCAGAGCATAGTTGCTTCAGGGTAATGGGAATGGCAGAACTATTAGAGACCAAAGTTGCAAGAAATCTTTGCTTCACCTTCCTACCAGGGAGTAAAGACTGGCCAACAGGGTGCTCCATCCTGCCAGGAGAGTGACTCTTCCTCTCCCACTGCCTGAGAAAATCCAGCACACAAAACTGCATCTACAGGATGGGATTAGTTCTCAAGTGCTTAAAAGATGTAAAGCACTGAAAAGCTACTCAAGTGCCAGTGTGAAAGGATTTATATTCCCAGATGGCAGAGAATGAATTCATAAAGTGCTAGTCATCACCTAAGGATGAAATCAATCTAATCTTAAGAGTAGAAAGTACAGAGCTTCAGTGGGGGAAACTTCTAAGATTAAACCTTTGCCCTCCTACTTGAGGGGCAGCTGTGTACTCATTTACTGCACAGTCAGAGCACGTGCTTACATAGAAAATGCCTTCATGTGACAAGGCTATAGGATCAGGAAGGAAACTGTGGATTTCTCTACCCTATCTCACTGTTCTTCTGCTCCTCTCTCTCCAAAGTGGAGTTATACAACTTCTGCTATCCCTGAAGACTCTTTGGCCACAGGATAAATGTGGGTTGTGTTTTAACCTAAATTATGTCATATAATGAACTACTAAGAGCTGGTTTTAATAAAGGAATTAAAGAAAATGAGACTGCTGACAGACAACATGATGAACATTCTCAAATTCCTTCTACAATATTGATTTTATTCCAGTTTCTCATTAAAAACATTTGCTTGCTGTATACATAAACTATTTCTGCAACAGTTGAAGTCATCCAGTGAGCCACGCACAATCCAAATGTGAGTTCCAGGCCTCTGTTTTCAGCAAGATGATTGTGTTGGATAGAAACCCCGGTGATGTCAGAGATTTAATATGTCACAGCAGGAACAGCGCACAAACATAAAACTGAAAGAACTTTGGAGAGACTCTGTTTAGTAATACCACCAAAGTAGTCAGCCTTGCACAGGAAAGTGAAGCAGTCAATGATTACCCTCTACTGGCACCAAATTATTGACACCAGGATTATATGTCACCTGTAAGTATAAATACAAAGAACTGCTTAGTCCAAGGGTAGGCATCCTGTGCTGACAGATGGAGGAATTCTTTAAAGAACCTATAAGAAAGGATAAGCAAGAAAAGGTTTTTTCTTTGTTAGAGAGGTTATCTTTCCTCCAAGCTTTGGCAATCAAGATTTGAATAAACTGCAATGTAAATGGCAAAGGCACCTGAGGGAGTCTGTCTTATAAGTGGGATATTGCTGAAGGAGCATGTGGCCTTTCTTTTTAGGGAATATTTAAATTTGAATACTGAGATTTGAGGGAGAAAAATAGAGAAAATACAAACTAGTTTCAGCTTTCAAGGTTGGGTTTTTTTAATTAGGAAGCAGTATTTTTCAAAGTATATGGTAATGGAATTCTGATTGATAATAAAATTGGAATAATATTCCAGTATTGGAATGTAAACATGAGAAAGGCATTTGTGAATAAACTAGTTTGTAGCTAGAACTTACTAATACTGTAATTTGTGTGGTAGTCTACTTGTATTATACTTTAGAGCTCAAATAGAGTATTATTTCCCAAACACGAGAATTCAAGGTATATCTTAAGGAACATTTCAAATACGGTAATAGAGAGCTGCAAATAAAATTAGTAATGTTCTTACATAATCACATCCAAAGATAATGTAGAGATTTCAAGGAAGACACATGGAGACCATTTAATTATTTTATAAGTGTTAATTGACCTTTTATTTGCGTAGAAAACAAAATAAAAAACATTGGCTTAAGATAAAAGATCAAAGTAGCTACCCCTCTGAGAAAGATTTTTTCTTAAGAGAATTTATTAAGACTAAAAATAAAAACATCTTTGACAAATTAATGAAAAAAACTGACAAATACAGACAGTTCCTGAGGCACAGGAGCATGAAGAGCTGACATGCTAGAGGACCACTGCGGTATTTATGGTATCAACAGTATTTTAATCTGAGACATTCACCAATATTAAAATTTAATTAAAAAAATAATAGAACTCTTTTTTTGGTACCACAAAGATCTCGTTTCTCCCTTCAAGAAAATACTTCAGTATCTTAATCAAATAATAGAGTTAATTTAAAGGTATTAAGATTTGGAAAGCAAGTACTGAGCCTCTCCCTACTGTGCATTAAGTATACTGCTCAATAGAAGTTTTTTCAAAAGAAGTTAAGAGCCCCCCATATTACACAGTCTAAAGAAATTGAGGTGCTTATGTTGCTCATGTACCATTATTGATGAAATATTTCTACAGAAGCAGCAGCCATTCATTGCATGGATTTTACAACATCCCATAAGGCAACTCTGTTTCATGCAAATCTACTGGGATTCCACTAGGAATGGAGCTTGTTCTCTGGTGTTTTCTACTTTTTCTGTTGGCTGCAGAGCAGCAGGTATCAGCCAGTAAACCCTGCAGAACAGGGCCTTTTGTAAGGCATGAGCTGTGGGGCCAATCCAACAGTCAGTGCACATGCAGCGCTCCCACAGCTGTTACTGGACAACGGACCTGAGTAAGGAATGGAGCACTTTGTTATTGCACAACTAAATCTCTCCCATCTACATAAAAGGCATTTTAGATTTAAATCATCTTGGGAAGAGAAAAACTCAACCTAGGAAGAGCAGAAAAAGAAAAGGAGGAACTGTTGCTGGAAAAGAGGAATCGTATGTTCCTAAGACGCTAAACAAACTATTCTATATACACAGCACAGAACAAAGCCATGAAAAGGTACTTTTTTGGGTGCTGAGAGCAAGAGAGATGTCAGTGTGGCATTATACTTGTATCAATTTGTTAATACAACAATTGTGCCTCTGGCTCCAAGCTCTGTCACTGCCATTGGCCCATGGCACCACACTCCATGGACCAGAGGAGAGATCTGAGACAGCACAAACACAACCAGCAGAACATTGGCCAGATTTTCATGACCATAGGCTGATACTTACAAAAACACCCTGAAGCAAACTTCAGATTCTATTTCAGCAAGGTTGGAGGCAAATATTTTGCCTTGCCTCAAGAGGTGTCTCAGACACACACTTGTAAAGCCTCTGCAGCTCCATATAGGAAAAAAAATCAAAATGAAGAGGTGACCAGTATAGTGAGCTGATAAAAACAAACCCAGGCAAATTGCAGCTTCACATTTTGGGTTTATTTTGGGCCCTATGTTTTTTATATTGGTTTCATACCTCAGTTAGATGAGGGTTAGGGGATTCTTCCTGGAACTCCTGAATATCTTGTGTTACAGCTCTGGAAAAGTTCCTTGGCTGTTTGCCACTCTTTCCAGTACAATGCTATGGTGTGACAGATGGATTCAATAACAGTAGCCGGCAATCCAGAGATGTGAACCACAGGGGCTGCGGGACTTAAGTGTCACCATGACTTGTGAGAGACTATGCTGTCCTACATGTCAATACCTGTTTTCAGGTGGAAGGAAGTGGTCATCTGGCTATAAAGGCACACCAGTCTCTCTTTTTATGGCCTCACTGCCCTTGGAAGTAAGTCATCATTTCTGTCTCCTTAGGTGCTGGAGCACAGTAATAGGTTCACAGGTACTCCAGGGTAGCATCAGCTTGTGACCACAAACTTCAGCATGTGGGGAGAAGGACAGAAAGGTGGGATGCAGTTTTCTGCAGCTGGAGAGGCCCCACCCACTCTGTAAGGTGAATTTGCCTAATGCTCTCCCTAACCATCACTGGCGATGTGATGTCTGCCAGCCTGGGTCTGACCTCCTATGCATGCCTCTGGTTTTGTTTAGGCGCTTATTTAATCTGGCTGGAAGCACGTATCTGTATAGTGGTCTGTCAGCCCATGCAAGCTCTCCTGTTCTTCTGGGTGCCAGTGCAATATACTCAGGGTCTTCTGCTTCAGCCTGAACTGCAAAAGAAGTCAGATCATCAGGACAGTTCCCAGGCAAACCAAAACTTTCAAGCAGCATTTTCTCAGCACCGTGAGACAGACTTGCTCTGTGCAGCTGCAGTGGTAAAACAGCAATGAGGCAAGAGAAAAGCAAAGGTTCTCAGCTAGCCTTCATTCCATGCTCCTGAGCCACTGCAAATACAAACTGAAAGGCTGGTTTAAAGCCATTTGCTGCTAAAAATCAAGTTGCTGTTTTAAGAAACCAGGATCAATTTACTGAACTCTTATGTACTTTCTGTGCAGGACATGACCAAGAGTTGTGTTTTCATCTCTCACCTACATTTTCTTACCGGAGAGGCCATTTTAATTATTCAGCTTCATTCACTGTCACGTGAACTAGCTGTTACCACACTCACAGTGTGCAGCCCCTGGGAGCAGAACTAAAACAACATTTATTTTATTCAGAAAGAAAGTAGCTGCTGAGGCTACTTTAAAAAAATAGTCTCTGAAGTTGTGAAAGCAAAAGGTCAACATCTAATTTATAGGGGCTTGTGATGTATGTAGAAACCTGTCTCTGTTCCATGGTCTTTTATATTAGGCCAAATTTGATGCAGTTACATGGACTCTGCAAAAACACTCCGGTGATTTGTTGTTGTTGAGATGTTGATTATAGAACAGTTCCTTGTGACTTTGACGTGAACAAGCAAATATTTCAGCTAGCATAGCAAACGTCTGTGTAAGGCTGATCTGCTCTGGGTTGTGCTTCTGCATGTTATGGGATGTGATTACTATAAAATTGCAGGACCACTGAGAGCCAGCTCACTGTAATGTAGGAGTAATAAGAGTGGTCTTAGAGCATTATAGCAAAGGTAAAAAGACATTCCAAGATTTGCTGATCGATTCCTCCCATTCCACTGTAGATGCAGATTACTTAGGCTAGGGGATAGCAACCAGCTCTCCCTTTTATGTGAGTTGTCTGCATAGATATCTACATCTATAGACTACATATGCCCACATGCCGGGGGTACTTGGCTGGCTCCTTGCCATTTGAAGCCCTGGGGGTATTCAGGGTGGCAGCATGTATCTCTCATGCCTGCTCTTGTGGGTTCTACTGAGTGTGTTACAGACACTGAAGCCAGTTTGGGCTGAGCAGCCTGGGCACAGTGAGCTGTGCTGGACCTGGCACTGCCCCGAGTCACCCAGGTGGCTCTTCCCCAGGCTTCCCCTCATGACAAGTTCCAGGGTGACTCTTCATCTCAGAGAGAGCACTGGACCCTGGCTGGCTTCCTGCATTCCCATGGCACTGCATCCTGCATCCTGGCAGTTCAGGAAAGGAGTCAGGATTAGCAATATTTCTTGTATTTTCTAAGGTTTTCTGTTAAAAGTAGCATCCCAGTCCCTCAAAATTTGACATGAACGGGAAGTGGAGCTGTTTCTCAGATGTTTCCCTGACTAACCCTTTGTTTTCTGGGCACTTTCATAATCTGTAGCCAACCTTCAGCTTCTCAAATGCCAAAGCAGCCTGATTCTGCAAATTGCTAAGCAGCTGTGCAAGTTATACCTTGAACTGCAATGAGAATGGAGCATGTCATCATGCAAAAACCCCCCGGCCCTGGTGGGAGCATTTCTAGTAGCTCAACCAAGCCATTAAACTCTATCAAGAGCACTATTCTAAGAAATTTGGAAGTGTAAGTGTGTGTGTGTCTGCTGGTGGCAGTGTCTATGCAAAGAGGAGCTGCTGTCTCCATGCCACACTCAGTGTGTGAGGCTTTGATGGATGTGCACAGATCAAAAGCACAGTGTGCCTGTAGATGTGACACTTAGGGCCTAGGAAGTAATGTTGTGGGCTTCTGCCATAAAACAATAGAATTTACTTTTTTAATGTCTTTTGTTTTTTGTTTTTCACTTTCTTTCACAGGAATATGAAAAAACAATGATAATAATACTGACTCATATACCCTTATTCTCTAGAGGAGAAGAAAGATTTGTATTATTTGGAAGAAGCCTGAACTGGACATCAGCTCAGGATAACTGCCCAACACATGCTGAAAATCAAGCACCAAAGGAATCCAAAAATGCAAATACATGTGTGTCATAGAAAGTATAGCGGGGTTATATGTTTCTCCAGAAGAAAGCAAATGCTTCTGAAAAAACCACAAGAGGCCATGTCATATAAAGGGGGCTGAGGCCTCGTTCCCCCCAGTTTAAGTGGTCACTTGGGCTTGGAGAAGACATAGAAGGTGAATGAGCTATATTGTTGCAGAAAATTTGACTTTCCAAAGCTAGAGATGTATTTTTAAGTTAGAAAATGTCAAGGCTCCGTTCACTAGATGAACACATTTAAGTCACCATTTCTCAACTTTCATGCCCATGGCTCTTCCCTGAAAGCAGTGCCAGCTTTATTCACTGGTTGGCTCACCAAGGATGGTGTGGCTGTGGCTGGCTGGTTGCTTCTTTCCATTGCCACAGCCTCTTTTCCTGGCAGATATTTCTGCTACAGAAGTCTGAATTTACCCTGGAAGAAACTGGCAAAAAACTTGCATGAATTAAATTTTGCATACCTTGAGTTGCAGTGAACCAACCAGCAACAAATTGAAAGCACTTTCACATAAACTGTAGCAATATCAGCTGCCAGCATTCCAGAGCCCTTCACTTCTGGAGTCAAAGGTGTCTACTTAAATTGCTAATTAGCTTTCTATTGTTATAATTTTTCAAACTTAAATACTCTGCTTGAAAGCATTTTTCATACCTGCTCTAGTTGCCATAGCATCCATCACTGCACAGTTCATCTACTCTTCTGCCCCTGTTTCATTAACAACTAAAACTACAATTTCTTCAGGAAAAAATTGGTTTTTTGACAAAACATAGAATGCAAATTAAGATGGCCCTAATAAAGGCTCAAATATATTCCTTATCTGGTAGCATACCAAAAATACCTAATTCCTGGCACAACAAATATATTGTGGAGTTCACTCTTCATTAAAAAGCACAAGCAACCACAGGACCAGGATGTGGGTAGTCTTAAAGACTAATGTGTACATTTGTGCAGATACAGTCTTCTGGGAACCAGCTTGTTTTAATCATAAAAGAACCCTTCAAGTAAATTTAATGAGGAGTTGGTTGAGGAATTTATTCTGAAACTTTAAACTATGTGTAAATTCCTGAGGATCAAATTAAGTTGAAGGTAAATAATGTTCAGAATGGTGTTTCAGTCAAGGCTGCCTAAAAGCTGGAGACACAAAGATCCTGCTTAGAGAACATTTATTTTCCAGCTACAGACTTCCTTAAGGAGCCCAGACAGATGCCATATGTTGATGATAAAACAACATCTTTTACAATGTGACATTTGGAGCCTGCTCAAAAGATCAGTCATTTTTGTCTTTTCTAAGGTTGTCACCTTTAAAATAAATGCTAAACAGTTATAAACTGGAAAAAGAGTAATTGCCAATAGTTATAGGTGTCATCACTGATGAAACATCCATAAGCAGATGTTTTGCTTAACATGCAGGGAAGTTCAGGATAAAAGAAACACTGTGACAAGGACAGCTGTGTCCAGGGTGCTGAGCTCTGCACTCAGTGAGAGAATGCTTAGTCTACATTGAAAAAAAGTGGTGCACTTGAAGACATTTTATTTAATGATTTACCTTTTGAATCATATTATTTATTTGAAGTTCTGAAGCATACATACACACACATGCACATGAACACAATACCCTCTGTTTCCCTCTCTCATTTTCATAGAATATAAGCATAAAATGATTTTGGTTAGGAGGAACCTCTAAAGGTAATTTAGTCCAACCCCCTGCAATGAGCAGGGTCACCTTCAACTAGATCAATGGCCTTGAATGTTGTCAGGGATGGGGCATCTACCACCTGCCTGGGCAACCTGTGCCAGTGTCTCACCACCCTCTTTGTAAAAAATTTCTTCTATATATCTAGTCTGAATCTAACCTCTTTTAGTTTAACACCATTACCTTTTGTCCTATCACTACAGGCCCTATTAAACAGCTTGTCCCCATCTCTCCTATAAGCCCCCTTCAAGTATTGAAGGCCGCAATAAATTTTCCCTGAATTTTCTCTTCTACGAGATGAACAACCCCAACCCTTTCAGCCTGTCCTCATTGAAAGTGTGGTTGATCATTCACTGGATGGTGTTACCAATATACATTGCCTGTGCTTGCTATCTGGACACTGTCATTTAATGCACAATTCTTAAACAAAGAAGTGTCTTCTAATAATGTCAGATATGCAGATGAAAAAAACTAAATATCTAAAGGCTAAGTAAGTTGGCATCATAAGGTGCAGATTGATCATATAAGTGCTCGCTGGTGTATCTCACAGATCTGCAATTTCAAATTAAATTTCTCCAATATTGATGGGGAATAAATAAGATCCTATTTCACCTTCCTGAGCAGCACTTTCGGCTGGAAAATTTCAGAGAAAGAGACAAAATGAAAAAACAGATGCACTCAAAATATATTGCTTATGCATATCCTTAATGTGTGTTACTTTAGAGTATTCTGAGCTGACGCATATATGGTTTGAAAATATATGGAGCTTGTATGGTCTGTGTCCTGGTCTTGTCTCTTTGTTAGTATTTATACAGTGTTCAGAAAGTTCTCAAGCATATTGGAGGACAAAAAAGGGAAAGTGCCTCCAAGCTGCTGAAAGTGTTTCCCTGTGTCCTGGATATGCACCTGAATAACTCATGGAAGTCCCACAGAACTTGTAAACCAACCTACACAGGAAGAAAGGAGTTCAGAGTAGGTGTAATGAGATGCCAGCAGATGGGGCAGGAAGAAATACGGAAGGAGAAAAAGTTGCCTTAAGCAAATGGTCATGTTGGGGTTCTGCTGCAAATAATCTGAATATTTATTTCCTTCATTTAGGCCAAAATCTTGCGAACTCTTGCATGGGGAAGCAACTTTATACACATGAATGGTCCCATTCAATTCAAGACACAAGCTCATTACCAAATGATAAATACCGACATCTCTGTAAGATTACAGCCTTACACTGAGAGTGTGCTTGTTTCTGGTTTGTATGTCACTGCACATGCTGGTGATTGTTAACAAATATCCATGATGGAAAAACATCAATGAAATCACACAATTTGATTTAGGAGGTTGGAATAATCCAGGAGGCACTAATGGAGGGAGAGGAGGGAGAGCCTTGGAGACTGTACAGCTGAAAGGGATAATGAGGCAGCACTGGCTTGAAAAAAAGCAGAAAAGTGGGATTCAGAGGGTAACAAATGTTTGAGCTACATAAAATTCTCTTCTTATGGAAGTTTCTGACAAGGACCTCAGCACTGGAATGAGAACAAGATGAGCGTCATGGTGCTGAGAACTCTATAGTAAAAAAGCAGCCAAAAGGAAAATAATATAAAGTGCAACAGAAATACTTATGGGAAAAAAGGATTTAAAGAATATACTGCATTTTCAGAAAAGGCAGGCATCAGATAATCAGATCTGGTTATAAAATGCAGAGAACCTACCCCACAGAGAGCTTCGGTTTTTTTGTGAAAAAATCGAATAGTCTGGATAAAAAGGCTTAGAGCTGAATGTTAATGCTTTTTCAACAGAAAAAAGACTGTGTGCTTTTTATTTTTTAAAGAAAAAGATTCCATGTCCAAACATTTTAACTTAGTTGTAATACCCCTTTCTTGTAGGAAGAATATGTAATCAGCCTAAAGGACAGCTGAAACCATTGGGAAATGCAGGTGATAACTATGTCAGAAAAATCAGATCCTAATTGGCTACAGCATGCTACATGATTGCTAGAAGCTTTAATTCACTAAAAGGACTGCAGAGCATGGCATGGTGATCATGAGGTTTCTGTTCCCAGCTGGCCTCCTACTGCAAGTGTGGGGTAAGTTGAAACCCTGATGGTCACTTTACAAGAATAACCTCCCAAGAAATGACACCCCTCATGCCACCAGAGTTGCTAAGGTGGCAGATGACAACTTTCCCTAGTATTAATCCTCACCTGATGAGCAATAGATCCAGCTATGAAAGCCTGGCCTACAGGGTTTGCTTTGCAGTAAGGGTGACTGCCTTTGGGGCAGCTATGATGGTGCTGTCTCCAGCTACCCATACCACCTCACTCCCTGCATGAATCTCCAGTCTGGGTAATAGTTGCTGATTGCTACCACTGCTACCCTGAGACATTCAGTAAAATAAAAAATTGAATGTCAGTTTATTGACATCATATTTATTACACATCATCTTGTAAACAACTGGAGTTCATCTGCTGCTTCACTGAGAGCTCGCCTTTCCTTGCATCAGAGATGAGAGGCCCTAAGAGATGGCATAGTAGGAGAGGTCATGGCTGAACCACCACAGCATCTCTAGGCAAAGTGTCCCTATTCGTCAGTGTGAACTCATAGTCTCAATTCTCATCAGGGATAGTTTTAAAATCTTACAGGCTCTCTTTCCATGACCGTTTTGCTGTCACACAGTGTTGTCAGAATTAGCTATTTAATAGAAGTGCAATGTTCAGAAAGTGTTACTATTTCAGCCTTCATGGTAATTTGTCCGTACTGGCGTTGTATTTGTGATGGTGGTTTCGTGGCATGGAATCCTGTTTATTACAAGTTGAATTGGGACCAACTGAAACAGTGAATACTTTGAGTAAAAATACAGTTGGAGAAACTCCACTTTTTGTAACAAAGCATTAGAATAATGATGATTTTTGTTTTTATTTTAGGTCTTACTAAAATATCTTCTTTGCTTGTGTTTCTTGGCAGGCAGAAGTCCATGTCCCCACACCACTATTAGCCATGCTTGGAGTGTAAGGAGGAGCCACAGTTCTTTGTAAGGTCTTCAAAACTAGAATATTCTCTCCCCCTTTTGCTGCAGCCATGGAGAAATCTTTAACAGCCCAACACAGAACCGTCATTGAGGGGCCTTCCAGACCCACAGGCTGTGAAAATCACACTGGTTTGTGGACTGCATCCTGGACGTGGGGGTAGAATGCCTCCATGGACCCACACCTTGAGGGTGATTTTCCTCTGTGGGTAGGGAGCCTTCACAGAGCTATACACTACCTACCCGCCACAGGGAGGTCTTCTTAATGTTCAGATCTTTGCATTATAAATAACTCCTGAATGTGAATCCAGACAATTAACTCTATGGCTACAGTGCAGGGGACTTTCTAATGTTGACTTAAGCTATGTTGGAGGCAGAATGAATATTCTGCAGCAGCCCTACAAGGTAGGAGATATAAAACAATTGACTCACAGCGTTTTCTAAATGTTCTGATACCTTCTAAATGAGCTCCATCAAGACTGAGACACAGAGTTCAGTTAATTGTGGTTGTTGAGACATTGCAAATGATCATTCCTATGGCTGTTTTAATTAAAACACCTGCTTTCTAGTTTGTCATGTCAATATTGCACCTGTTTATTCTGTGCAAATACAAAGTAATGGTTATGAAAGAAAACTTTTTCCTTCTCTGAGCCATTCCAAGTCAGCAAGATTAAATTGGAAAACCATATCTCAGCTTTCTGAGTCTGCATATCTGTTCATTAGCATGTGCATGCCTAGAATATTCAAATTCTGTTTTAAGATGTGCATCTTTGCAGCTAGATAAGAAAAGATTTCCTATTGTTAAACAGTTCTTTGATACCATCAGATTCTATCAAATCTATCTCTGATTTTAAAAGCAAACAAATGGGAGGGGGTTGTCGCTTCTTTCAATTTTCAAACATCAGCTTTGCTATTTAGTCTATAATAACACTGTTCTAATACATAGCTTAATATTTACTTTCCTTCTAGACAGAATTTCTTTCACAGCATGCTTTGAATTATGTTCCTGTGATGTAGAGAAATTATTTTTCTTGGCTGAGCACCAGTTTCTTTATTTTTTCTCAATATTGCTTTCCAGAAGCACCTCTAAGAGGTTTTTCCTGACTGCCTTGCAAGCTCTGCCATCAACAGTACCAGAGGGATTTCCAATTTTGTTGATTAGGGGCAACTTTCAGGTTTTGTGCTAGTCTGCAGTTAGAGATACCCTTGTGTCATGGAGCATCCCTCAGCATCTCTTCCATGTATAACAATCACCCGTTTCTGCCTTCCCACAGCTTGGCTTTTGGCAGTGCAACCTGGCAGAAATCACTCTCAGTACAACCTCCTTCCTCAGAATTTCTCTGGGTATGGGCTAGGGAGTCTGTGTATCTGTACTTCTTTGGGTCCACTGCCTTCTGGGAGATCCATGTATTTTGTTCATCTTGCTTTGAGCACTAGACAAGCTCAATAGTACAGCAAAGATGACACATGCTAGCTAGACTTTAGATTGGAAGCAAAGGTCAGAAAACAATGTAATTTAATTGTACTAAATACTCTTTATTCATCATCTCTTACCTAGGTTCCTGAGATTTTGTCCTGCTGTCATGTGTAGTGTTGACAGCAACATCTGCATACCCTTAGGGTTACCCTCGATTTGAAATGTAAGCCTTGCCTGGTATCCTGTCCACCAGGATGGGGCTGTGCTTTCCTAGGGACCCCCACCACCTTCTGAATCCTGTTTTCTTTGCTACCCTCATTCTTGATACTTTTAGGAGTCAGGTTTTGGGGTTCAGATATAAATGTTCCTGATGATTTCAGGGAGAGACACTGTGGGAACTTATCAAACTCCTTTTCTCTTGCTTATCCTGGTGATAGGTGAATCTTTTGAGATTGTTCTCTCCTCCTGAAAGCAGACACAAAACCTGCTTTGTCGTACTACTGCCTGGAAGCTCACAACCCTTTGGCAGTAATACACTCCCACTAAATATATAAATAATTGATTGTAAACACATTCTACAAAACTTCTGGTATGTAACAAGTTTAGACTGCATACAAAGACATTAATGTAGACATCAAACTTGGAAAATAGTTACTTTTTTTGGAGATACCTGTGAGTGCAAATCTCTGTATATATTTTTAATTTAATTTCTGTGACTTGAGTTTCTTTAACTTCGGTCTGGGGAGATTTTGAGCAATAAATACTTATTTTATTCTCACCTTCAAATATCTCTTGCTAACAGAGAGTGGACTGATATTTAGTCAATCTGTGAGTACACCAAGCTTGGGTGGAGAGCCACTAGACTACAGATTTATAACAAGTCACGAGAGCATGGATTTATTGGCCTAAGCTTGGTTGCACATCTTTAGACTTCGACTTGCAGTGTGAGTTGCAGTTCTCTGTAACAGATGTCACAGCTCCTTATCCCAGTGAGAAATGGAGGTCTTAAATAGCCACAACTCCAACAGCCTTATCAGACTATCTTGAGGATCTGAGAAAAACCTCAGCAGAACTATCCATTACATCTCATTCAGAAAAGGAAGGAAGTATGAGTGTATTTAAATACTCATGAAAATCTGGACACATAATTGCAATAGGCTTGACAGTAGAGACACAACCTGTCAGTCAGAGGGGATCATTTTACCTCTGCAAAAGTGTGTAACTCACCATGCCACAAGTACTTCAAACACCTGTCTTTCCACCTATCATTTTTGGACACTTTTTAGATTTTT
>QWTY01010488.1:9624-35194 GCA_008033365.1 Pseudorectes ferrugineus | reverse complement strand
CCTCAGGGACTGTAAATTAGGCCCATGCAAAATTAAGAAAATGAACCAAGTTCAGAAGGGTGAGGAAGATTAATAAAGACCATGATGGATTCTAGTGGAATGTGCTAATCAAAGACAAGCAAGCTGCATATAGTTCCCAGCTGGTTTCTTATTCATATGTCTAATAGGGCATTACCAGGGAATCCTTCTAGGAGTAATGCAAGGCAGGATCTGAACTTAGAGTGGCCTCAGCATGGACTCTCAGCATGGTGTCTAACAGATGGGTGCTTAAACCCAGCAAGGAGCCATTTGGACTCTTCATTACCACCAGTGAAGGGTTACCTCCATAAGTGTGGTGCTGCACTGTTGAAATCACAGAGTGGGGAAGGGAATGCAAGTCCCACTCCTCTCAGACCAGGGTCTCGTGATCTTCTGTTTTAATACACAGCAGTGAAATACAAAATGCACACCGTGTTTCATGAGTCATGATGGCCCATAGGCTTCATATGCCTCACACCTGACTGCTGGACAGCCTTGCCCAGCAGGGGGTTGGCCCCAGCTTCCCATTCCTTTGGACTTACGGTTTTGGCATCAGTGGTTGCCTTGTGGCTCCGTGCCGACTGTTGGGTTGTTGTGCAGAGGAATCGTGTTGTGGCTGAACCTGTGAGGGGTCAGGGTGGTGCAAGATACAATGCAGAGGACATTCCTGTGGGGCGTTGTCCTTATGTACGTCCTTATGGAGCACTGTCCTGGAGGTCATGCATTATCTGAGACTTACACCCTCTAAATGAACCTCACACCTCTCTGCAGATACTTCCTGTCAAAATGGCAGAGCAGGAACAGTCTATAACATACTCATAAAATTCACCGTAAAAAATGAAAGAAGTATAATAGGAGACTACCCAGTAGGTAGTTTTGTGTTGTTATTTACTGTTTAAAGACCATATGTAGAATCTTTACAGTAGCTAATAACCAGTTGCCACCAAATATAAATTTGACTTTTCACCTGCTTCTCTTCTGTATGGTGCAGGAATGACTCGGGCTGCACAGGAACAGCAGTTTCATAAAACCACATTTTTGATAATTCCTAGTCCTGATCCTTTTTAAAGGGTAGAAGTTTCAGTACATTGCTATTACCCACTAATTTCATGGTCCATGGCTGAACATAAGGCTGTAATTCAATTGTGGATTTTTTCTGATACTGCAAACAGCAAGAGCAATCTGATTTATATTCTCAGTGTTCACAAGGACTATGTATTGTTATTTATAATATAGGCAATTTATAATACGGGCTATTTATAATATAGTCATTAAGTTATTTAAAATCTGTCATGCCGGAAAAGAAGACTTAATCCATAAAATGTATAAAGGAAGGGATTACAGTGCCAGAGATCTCAAAAGGAATTACTGATGAAAAAGATTATCACAGTGTGTTCACTTCCTGAGGAACAATTGCTTGTAGACAAGACAGTGTGCGGTCAGCCTGCATGTACAAATCAATTTTTAACCAAAAAACATGGTTTATCAAACAGTAGCAAGCCATTACATTATAAGATATTTATAATAGAATACACTTTCCATGTAATAATACATAGGAATTAATTGACAAAGTAATGAGAATATCCTATATCTACTTATCCTTGTTCTGGCAATATCTATTTCATGTTATGTTCAGATGAACAAGAAAGTGCAGTCATAATTGCAGGAGGAAAAGCTTTTGCAAGATGTGAAATCAATAGCTGTCCTGAAATTGGTACCAGAAGAGAAATATTTTGCAGAGTGATTAAACTTACAACTCACTGGGAGCCACACACTGTCATAACACTTGATCTTACAAGAAGCTGAACATTTTCTCTCTGCTCCAGCAGACCACTCATGCGTGGATGACAGATAAAGTCCCACAGACAGCACTGGCACTACTCTTGTGCTTACATTTAAACTGGCCCTTAAACACTTCAGTTTTGGAAACAGTATACGTAGCAAGTTACAGGAATGAGCCTTTAACAAAATTTTATTAACAGTCTGGAACTGAATTCTGCAATCCCGAAGGACAAAGTCTATCTAATTCACAGTCTGTGACTCATGCTGCTTAAGGCACCTGGGCTGCATATTTAAATTATGATTATCTCACAGTCTTTACCCAGGCAAAACGTCCATTGGTCTGTGTATTGAAACAGATGTATTAATTCTACACATCAGATTCTGGGCTCTTGATAATAACTTAATCCTCTTCCTTTACTTGTTAGCCAGCCTCTGCACCTCACGCCTTTATGCTGGCGCTGAGTGTCACTGACAAAGGAGTGGTTTTGCTGCCATCGTCAGATGTAGCAGGATCTGTGTGCTTTGAGTGGGTAAGGAAGGACAGGAGGAACCTGAGAAGCTCAGGCACAGGGCTTTCTTCTCTACCTTAGTTCAATAGCTTGTATCTCAGAGACTCCAGCTCTGTTGGCTGCTTTAAAGACAGTGAAGGCAGGAATAAGTCAGAAAAGTTGTGTTGGGTCTGGTAGATTTACTGTCTGTCTGTCCTGGGGTCTGTTGCCTGTTGGAAAGTAGGGATTCAAGGATGTGTGAGTCTGCTCCCACTGACGTGGGGCAGCCTCACTCCACCAGTAAGAGAGGTTAATTTCATTAATGCCTGCCCACTGAAATCATAAAAATAGAGATTGTTCAGCTAAATTATTGTGTCTTTATGGGAGGAAGGTCTGGTCAATAAAAATAACAACATTTATCTAACATCAGCAGACACGTTTTTGTGTTTTCCCCTCAAATGCACAATAATACAAGAAGGGACAATTTTGCCCAAATTCCGTGGAAGGTAAGAATATGAGATCCTGATGACTTCTTATGGCCTTCTAGTCTTTAGTGTATATTCTACAAAATGTTTTAGCTCTACAATCTTCTGTTTCAGAACCAGTGTTATGAATTTTTTTCTGCTTCTCTCTGACCTAGGAATTTCATTATCCAAGCAAAAGCAAGTTTACTAAATTGAATTAAATTTCATCCACTGTCCTGGCAAACTTTGCTTCCAAAAGAACAGTGCATGTAAAACCTATCAAATACTTGACTCTATTAATTTTTTGTCTTCTGACTACCTTGCTCATTCACCGTCCTATATGTGCAACAAAGTCATAAGGATTAAGGATATAAGAATAATTACATTTTCCATTTTACTGCCAAACTAAAACACGGGAAAAAATCCCCTCACCAAATTAAAAACAAACAAAAAACCCCTAGGTATTAAATTTAGAGTAGAATGATTCATTCTTGGATGTTTGACAGATTAAAAAGCAACAGAGGGACTATAGCAAAATAAGAGGAGTGAGGAGAAGGAGAAGATATCTGGGTGGTTCATGCCTGATGTCAACAAGCTTGCTTACCTCTCACAGCTCCCATTGGAGTGTTCAATGCATTCTGCTTCAGTGTGTCTGAAATCCATGCTGCCAAAGCTGTCCTTAGCTAGGAGTGCTCTCATCCAGCCTTGGTAAGAGAGTGCGAGAAATTACATTCCCTGACGGAGCTGTAAAATGAATGAAGTGGGCCTCTGCCTCCATGGGCACTTTTCTGAGGGTCATTCAAGTGGGTTGAAGCCTGTTGAAGGAAAAAGTCCACCCTTGTGAGGTGAGCAGGAATCCAGAACTGCCAGAGTGAATCTGGAAAGATGGAAAGGACAAGATATTGGAACAACTCACTGTCTCTCCTCTGGCAACATCCATACTCGGAAACAAAAGAGGATATGTACCACTGGACCACCATGTAGCCCCAATGCCAGGTGGCACCAGACAGTTCACATGGATATTCGCACGGTATTCCCTGCTATAGCAAAATACGCTGGAGACCTGGTTGAAACACTCCACAGCAGAGCAGGGAGGGTGCAGATGAGCAGATACAGGTGCCTGAGCTCATACCCAGGCATAATCCACATATGCCATTCTGCCAATGTCTCCATCAGAAGGCTGCATGCTGCCATTGGTTCAGCACACATTCTGTTATGCCTGACAGTGGCTTGGAATACCTTAAAACGTGGCAGCTAGGATACTGTAAATGTGAGAGAAAGAAGGGACATTCATTCGTCAGACTGTGTGACTTCTCAGTGAGTAGAAAGGGATCACTTTTACCTTAATAACATTGCCATGCCAGCCTGTTGTGTCTTTGCTTCTATTTAGCGTCTGAAATTAATAAATTTGGGAAGTGAAAGTAAGGATATTTTAGAAAATGCAAAAAAGAACTGCTTTGACATTTCTAGCATTATTGCTGTTTTCACCATGACCAAAACTTAGCAAATCCAAGTTGAATTTGTCATGACTGTGTGTTTTAACACTGCTTTATTTGCCTATTTTTTTTTTTATTTCCGCCCCCCCCCCGAAAAGATTCTGAGCTTCTGCATTGACTTTCTGGCTTCACCTTGGACTTGTCCCATCACTGCAGATTTGCTGGGTGAATGCTGGTCTGTGTCTGATGCTGGTTGCTTTTACAGGCCTGCTCTGCACTCCTGGCTCAGGCAAAGTGGGACAGCCCTGAATGGTGTCAGTACAGGCTCCACCTGCCTTGCTGAGAATTTCAGCTCCCAGCTCCTCTTTTCCTGCAGAGTGATGGACTCTCAGCTCTGCCTGGCAGGCAGTGTCTCTGGCAGAGATTTTCAGCCTCTTTTATTCCCTACTTGTGATTTCAAATGCAGCAGATTATCTCAAGATGCCTGGAAGTTCTTATTTGAGTTCAATTGCCTTCATAAAATGAGTAATATCGAGTCAGCTTCCTGAAGATGGCTGTCCACATCTCAAATGCCATTTCATCTAATCAGTTACCACGGGTGTTCTCAGAACCAAAATGCAAGTGTGGCTGATATGAAATCAATGGAATTACATCTGCCTACATGGAAACAGACCCTCTGACCTTGAGTACTTAACTTCATAGATCTGACATGAGGCACAAAGGCTCAGCAGTGGAAACACATCTACTCATTTCATCATGCCTCTTACAGTGGAAAAGGGAAGACTCCAATCTTTCTGCCTCTCAGTCTGTCACCACTTGTCACACAGAGAAATATCTCTTAAAAGAAAACAGAGGAAAGAATGAATTAATGAATAAATAAATCAGTGGAAGCTTTTGACAAAGTTAACACAGAGATGAAGTTCATGCAGTACCAGCAGGACACTGAAGGGTTTCTCAGGAATGGAGGTGCTATAATGGGGATGCCTTGTTTGTGTGAAGTTTCATTATATTCTATAAACAGAAATTTAGGCATTACCTTAAGTAGGAAAATTCATCAGGCCAGAGAGTTGAATTTACTATCCAATGTCCTTGCCTTGGTTTTAATCCATGGTTCAAACTGTTTCAAAACTGTTTACTGCTAATGCTCTTCTCTCAGGACACAAAATTAAAGACCTGTCCCAGTTTCTGGTCATCTGTTGAGCAGGACAGGAGATGACATTCTTACCTTAAACTATAAGGTCTTTGAAGCAAAGGAAAACACTCTCTCTGTTCTTTGTCAAGCAGCTGGGAATCCGAGGTCCTACATCACTGTTATGTAAATTAAACATAATGTTAAATTACAGAACTCACTCCTTACCCATCCAGAATTAAATCTCTGTCCACCTCCACAACAGGTGGAGGATGCATAATTTTGTTAAAAAAATTTCCGTTTTGATAGAGGAAATAATTTTTCAGTAAAGCTAAAGTTAATCATAAGATAGAACTATAGGTGAATTGAAATACCTTTAGGGCAAAGTTAGAGGGAGATAGGCATGTTTTAAAGTTAATCCAGTACTTGTAGTGCAGGTAAAGAGAAAAGTGAATCTAAATATATTTTTATTTTTGGCGGTGAGACCTTTCACACAGAAGCCAAAAATCTGACCCTATGATAATTTTTCTGCAGTAGTTAAAAGTGTAAGTACAAGAATGTTAGGTTAGCAAATCACACCAACATACCAGGATCACAAATTTTGTTCTGTTTCCTATGGGCTGTCATTTTCCTCAGAAAACCATCCAGAAAATTATCAGCTTTAGAAGCTGTGCAGAGTTCCAGCTTAGCTGTATTGATCCAGTACAGCCAAAACCTCACATACATAACAAGGAGGCTCAGAGAAAGGTTAAACCCAGAGGAACTCTGAAGTTTACAAGGTTGCTTAAGCTACTTTTGCCACTGTTGATCTAAATCAGAGATACCAGGGATGAAGGACTTTAGGTGGTGGAGGCTCTGAATAGCCCCTTCTGGTGCTCAGTGGGGATCTTCCGAGGGGTTGGTGCAGCCACAGCACCCTGTTAGGCAGACAGAGAGGACACAGCATATGTGATGCACTGACCTCCTTCTGGAGGCATGATGAACATCACTCTGAGACACCCTTCAAGAAAAATGGAGCTGCAGAACTGCATTAGACAGAGTTGAGTGTGCTAAAAAGCACCTACGGAATCCTACACTTGGCACAGATGGACTTACATGGCAATAAAGACACTTTGCCCACAGCTCAGGTGATGTAAAGTTCTTTAATCAGGGATGTGTTGTTGGGGTCATGGGAATTTGGGAGCTATATCATCATGCCTGTATTGGATGTACTCTAATATGTTATTATCAACATATACGTGTGCACTTGAAGTGAGATAAAATAATAGTTTAAGTGCTGAGGAGAGTGTAAGCAAAATTTCTGCCACTAACTGTGATTTGAGTCTTTGTTCTGCAAAGTTTCAGGGCAGGTGACAAGGTGCAACCCTCTGCAGGAAAGTACTTGCACATACATTTAGGTTCCAGTGTTGTTAGCAGCTGTTAAGCAAGCATTTAAAACCTAGTGCATGGTCAAGAGCTCTACTGAATATGAACTGTGAAATAGAGTCTTTCGTTACGGTAAAAAACTTGGGAAGCCCAATGGTAAAATGGGATATTTATAGACAAATCTCCAGTGGGGGATAAAGTCTTACCCTCTTTCTCATTTTAAATAGCAATTTATTCTACCCACTGACTACTTCAAATGAGCATCAAAAATTGGTCCAAATGGCCTAACACGTCTGTACACCAAGTCAGGATTTTCCAGGAAACATTTTGTAAGACCCAAAAACTTAAGTTTAAAGCAATTTTTTAAACATGAGGATATATTAAATGCATGTAACAAGGGATCTTAGATCTTCTTGTCATTCCTCAGTTGCATGAAAAATACAGACAGCTTTTAGCTTTTTAACAAAAACTGATTGTTGCAAAATTTCTTTTAAGCAAAAAGCCTTCACTTTTTCCTAATAAAACAGGACAGTTTTCATTGCCCAATTTCAAACTAAACTTAAACTAATTTTTTAAAAAATCCAGCCTGCCATTAAATAAAGTGTATATTTATTAAATGTGGGCGTTTGATAATCAGAGTTATAGAAAGTGTAAAAAGTTGTGCTTTTTCATCCTAGACATTTACATCTCTTGGTTTCAATTTTTCAGCATGCATGGAAAGAGTGCAGTCAAAAACATATTGTTTGGTCTAAAACTTGCACTTCATATAATTTTTTTCAATAATTTTTATATCTGTCATAGTGAAGGCAACACATAAATGAAAACAGCAGAAATATCAACTTGAGTAAGTTGTTAATGGCTGCTTTCCTTTTTTTCCCCCAAATCCCCCATTTGTTATGTCATAATAATGATTACTTTCAAAGGCTGTCATTTGACAGTCCCACACAGTGTAGGAGGGGTGAATGAAAGGTGCTTCTTCTGCCTTCAAGCTGAAGCACACATCACACTTGCACAAAAAGCAAGAGCTGAGAGGATGCTATATATCATTATCTCAGTCATTGCCTAATAATGCTCTCAGTTGTTCTTAAATTTGCTTTTATTTTACAGAGGGGTATAATAAAATAAGCCTCTATTGCCTTCTAACCCCGGCGAGTCATATTTTGTGCTTTTAAATATTTGCTTCATTTTGACCTGCACTTCAATAAACATGAGGCTTGAAAAATGATTAAGTAGATCAGGCAAAGATAAAAAAAAATCTGTTATCCTGGACTTCTCCTCCCCTCCAGACAGCCCACACAAATCCACGAACATTATTACCACAGGTAGCATTTAAATCTCAGTTACGTTCTTGGGGCCTGACTGCCACTACCACTGCCTTACAGCAATTTACCCAGATGACTCTCTGATCCCTTGCTGACAGGCTAATGGAGTCCATGAAATCCTGTGCAGTGGTTCGGTTGTACTGATTTGCACCTGAAAATACAGTATGTGAATTGATTTAAGCATCAATGTCCACTCTTTCAGCAGCAGCTTGTGCACACATTTAATTTTATGCACATAAGAAAAGGCATGGTTTAATTTGGAGCAAAACTAAGTGCCTTAATTTGTTCTCCTACCATTTATAATGATAGTATTTCTGCTAACTGAGCCACTCCATTACTTATTTATGCTCTTAAAACATTATCTGTTACTATTTTTAAAAGCTTCAGTGTACACTTACAAAAAGCATGGTCTTGATCCAGCTCCCACAAAAGTCCCTGTATCTGAATGGCCATTGTTTTTGTAGGCGAGTACGGAGATTTTACCAGCTGGATTCACTGTGTGTCAGCACACCCAGCTGTGCTCACGCTGCAGCCCAAATAGCACCTTTGCACCAGCCCTGCCACAGCCACCCTCCAGCTTGCTCGCTGTCTTCCCTGCTCCCTGTGTGAGTATGGTGCTATCAGCAGAGTGGGAGTTTGGGATTCCTATGGCTCCTTTTCCTAACCACGACATGCAGTGGTAGAAAAGACTGGAATGGGGGGTAAAGGAGGGGCGTAAATAGGGCACCTGAGTGGGAATTTAGCCCCTCCTTCTTGCAGCTCAGCATTTTACAGATGGCACAGTTCTCAGCCTGTTGCCTGACCAGCAGCCCAGAATATCCTTATCTTGCACCTGTTCATACTCTGTTCCATGAGACCAGATCCAGCTGGAGCACCATTTCTTCGAACGGATGCTGGAAGGATGCATCCATTCCTCAACACTCTAGGTTAGAAGCACACCGTGATGGAACTGTATCAGGCTGGAAACATGATATTAACTCTGATGGACTAAAAATCCTTTCTGTGCACAGAGCTACTGTCACAAGCTGTGAAGAGTTGATTTTTCTTCAACAGTGAGGTTCTTCACAGCAATGGAGTTTTCTATCCCAGGAAGATGCAGGGTTGAAGCAGGATTTGGGATTGTCCAGCCAAGAAATGAGTGCCAAGACACTGTGGAACCACAAAGTGCGAATCTTGGATAACCACCTTGGAAGAGCAAGGTTATCAATCATCAAGACTGTCATGATTATAACTCTATGCAATACCATCTATGCCCAGCACAGGATGCATCACGACAGACGTGTTTTTTTAATTCTCCTTAACTTCTTAATTATTATGTCCACTATGCAGACTGCATCCCACCCTATCTTTCTACTCTGAGAGGAACCCCAATCAAGAGGCACACGGTGGATATCAGCCACTTCCACACGTAGGTTAGCTAGGCGCTTTCAGGCCTTTACACAGAGCAGTATTCCTTCTGTCCTGTTCCATCCTTGTCTGGATCTCTGGAGACCACAGACAGGGGAGTCTGCTGGGAGAGATGTGATGCCTAAAGAGATGTGAACTTCTGTGTTTCTGATTTTCCTGATTTCCCTGAACCTCTACCTCTGCTTTGGAAAGCCTGAAGTGTCCACCCAGACTCACAGCTGCCGTCCTACCACACAGATGTCCTGACTCTGATGGCATTAGTGCAAAGTAACAAACGCAGGGGAAAAGAAGCTTTATTCAGACCTTTTCAGACTAACAGGTGATCGTAATCATCAATTGCTCTAATGACTTGGAGTCACTGATCATTGCTTTTTATAATAGATGGATAAATCTACAGGTCTATCTCTACCATAATATAGGAGAACTAGAAAAATTTCAAGTAAAGGAAACTTGAATAACCACACAACTGCAATTGGTGTAAAACAAAAAATACTAGGACCATCCAAAGTGGAAAAGAGAAGACTGAGGTGGGACACAATATGTTAAATGTTAAAAAAACCTGAAGTGGAACTATCAATATAAAATAATAGTATTAAATATATAATTTTTAAATTCTGTAGAAATGGTGAATAGGGACTGATTATTCACTGTTTCTCACAGTAACAGAACCACCCAACACCAAAAGAAACTGTCAGGTAGCAGGCTGAAAACAAGACTGAGAAATAAAGCTCTTCAGTTTTACTACAGTGCCTAATCTGCCTTTGTTGACACTTAAAAATTGAGTGAGAGGCCATGTGTAAGAAAACCAGCTTTAACAGCCTCATATTCTCACAGGAATGGGCAACTGAAAATCATGTTAAGAAGGAATGTGTGAGACATCTTCTGAAGACATGGTGTGAAAACCAGGTGAGGTATTTTTCACTATTAGTTAATATAAGCTGTCTTAATTTTCAGAGAATCAGTATTTTCTCTTCTTCATATGCTGTGAGCCATGGCATCTAAATCATTATTCCCCCCAAAAATTACTTCGTTATATAATATTGATAATACCTACAAAAGGAGTTGAAAAAGTCACTCTCTGGTATACAAACAAGCTGTGCACTGACTGCAGTAAAGGCATGTGCAAGAGAGAAGGAAGCTGCTTGTCCTGCTCCCAGTACTCCCAGCAAATTGTGGTCACCCCATTCAGCTTGCTGAATGCCCAGCTGACAAGGAATGGATGAAACCTCTGTCACAGAGGGCTGAATCATCACTCACTGACAAAAGTTACTAAAAGCAGAGAATTTGAGACATTTAAGGCTAAAATGTTATGATGTCTGATAAGCTCTGGAAAATCATTTGACAACAAAGGCCAGAGATCCTGAATTATTTTAAACTGGGACAGCATAGGGCCTTTTTATATACAGAACAACATAACACCGTGAAATGTCATATACTTATTATTATTAATCTGGTATTTATGTCAGCACAAATTAGTTATACCAAAATCAACAGAAAAATGCAATATAAAAACAATATTTTCATGCTTATTACTCTTCAGTATGTCATAACAGAAAAGTAATTTGAGAGGATACATAATAAGAAAATTATATGAAAGTATACAGTAAAATAATCTCTTTTACACTTTGGGGACTGTAAACAGCTCTCAAAATAAAATTGCCAAGCTTGTGGAAGTCAGTGAAAAATCTATAACAACTCAAGCTAAGTGAACTATTCCAATTGCCTTATGCAGCTAGAACTTGGTATCTTGCTGTCAGAAGTCCTTAATGGAGTAACAGCCTCATTATCCACCTATCAGACATGTACTGTACCTTGTAATAGGCATATATATATATAACCTTTATATACGGTGATGGTTGGAGCAGAGTTCAGTCATGGGAAATAATCCCCCTCCCTGCCACTAACTACAGAAATGGATCTATGAGGGAGTCCTGGGTAGTAAGTGATAAAGACTACAGTGATTGTTTTAGACATCCTAAAGATGGAAGGAAAGGTCATAGGCTGTACTCAGAAATGAAGAATAAGAAATCATTTTCAGTATCTGGAATGCAGGTAGTGACAGCATGACAATGGCAGAGTTTATCGTATTAAAACCAAATAGAAGATGAAGAGATAAATGCAAAAATGTTCATATGTATGTCAATAAATATAAAGAAGCTGTTATGGAAGCTGCATTCGGTTAAGAGAAAAGATAGCACAAAGGTATTGTCAGCAAGAGAGAGAGGACCAAGCTTCCTCATTTTGTCTGGATTTGATATATTTTTCTTCTTTCACTGACAGGTAGGATAAGTCTTATTATACAGAGGTGAAGATACTGAAGATAAAAGTGTGCTCTGTTTCACAATTAATAAATTTACTGGCATCAGTGAAATCAGATTTTACCCAAGGTCTTCTAAATGTATGAGAAGATCTCAAATCAGGAATTGTTTCTTGCCATTTTTTTTTTTTTTGCCTTTTTTTTTTTTTTTTAAACCCATGGTGCTGCAGCTAAATGAATTTTATGTTTAGTAGACAAAACACAGGGAAATTTCATTTAAGTTAGATTTTAATGCAAGGTATGGGAGTTCTGTAAACCTTATAACCAATGCATGTTCTGTCTCTGCCCTAGTTGAACACACAGAGTGAACCTTTTTCCCCTTGGATTACAGAGGATTAAACTAGCTGGATACCGCATCTTGCATCTGCTATCATGAAATATTTAGCATGTTGCTTGCAGAACCTTGTTTATGGGAAATAAAATAAATGCCATATGAAATGGATCTTTTCACAGTGAGGCTATTTTTTTTACTTGCAATGACTTCAAGATCCTTTAAAGATCTTGAAAGAGAACTGAGTTTGGATTTTTGGGTTTGAATTGTTCAAGGGTTTTTACCTACAGTAAAAGACTTATGGGAAGCAAGTTGCCTGATCCTAATGTTCTCATGACTACTGTCCCAGGCAAGTCCAAGACAAAAGGTTTGTATTGTAAGCAGTGGAGTACATGTTACTTCTAAAAGTTCAGATTGTTCTTCATTTTTTCGTGGGGAAGCATCAAGCTCTTACAAGCATAAAATATCAGATAGCAGACATAGCGCTTAAAGACACCATTCATCCCAGTGACCTTTAACATGACCTTTGGTAATTAGCCACTCTTTTTTCACAGCCCAGAGAAATTGAGACTATTATCTAACAAAGAAAGTTAAAGACCTTAGAAAAAGTTTAAGAATCCTTGCTTCAGAATGCAGTTTGGAAATAGCTAGCTGGTATGGGCTTTCCATATAGTATCTTTAATGTGCAACTGACCACAAAATATTTGCTTTTATTAACAACCAATAATAGTTCTTCTATGTAGGACTTAACATTAGTGCATACATCGGCGTCTTGGGATTGTGGTTCCCTAATATTTTATTTTAAGTTCCATTTTTAAAAATATGCATATCCATCTGGAAGATTTCTTGCAGAAAACTCAAATAATGTTGCAGTGCTGAAGCTCTCTAGAAAAAGTGTAATTCATTTATCTTTTACTATTTGTGCATCAATTTGTTCCAATTCTTAATTTCAGTTTCTTTCATTTGACACTTTTATGCAGATCAAGGCCACTGGCAAAACTGTGGCCACTGGCAAAATTGTGGCAGACTTGCATTGAAATTCCTGGTGGGATTTGGTAAGGAAAGATGAGCACTAAGGCAGTTCACAGTCCATGGAAGCTAAAGGTATTTTTCCAGTCTTCAGAAGCCTTTAGAATAAGACCCAAAGATATATAGTATTTCTTTTTCCTTAAAAAACTGGGATATCACTCTGAGACTACAAGACTAGACCTAAGCCACAGCAAGCTGATGTGATTTCATTGATGCTGAAGCTGTTTTTATCAAAGATGTAGCTCTGTATTCACACTTTCCATAATGCATGATATCATGGAACAAATTTAAGTATTTTGGCTTTGTTGACCAAAGGTTAGCTCCTTTTCTTCTTTTACATATTTATATTTACTGATTTCTTTGTAGCAAATGCCTGTGTATAAAGTAAGTGAAGAAAAGCTTAGGACAGGAAGAGGGGGAGGTTTCCTGTAGGGATTTTTTTTCTCCCAAGACAAAAGAGAAGGATTTTAAATGCGTAAGTAAAAGCACTCTGGGGCAGAAAGAAGAAGGGAAAAGACTGAGAAAGAAATTATATTTCACTCATGAAAGGATAGTCAGACAGCAGTGGGGAAGCAAGAAATGGTGACACATCATCATCATTACCATGTCTCCCACTAATGTCAAGTTTTACGTATTTTTCTGTGGAAAAAAGAAAAAAAAGGGAATAAACAAAATCATTCTTGGACTTTATTCAAAAAATCAGTGGAGCGCAAGTCCATTAAAACTGTCATACCTGAAACATCATGAATAGAATTCAAACTGTTCCAAGCCTTTTGCAAAACCTTTTACAAAATTTGAACAGACTTAAGCAAATTATACTTCAAACCCATTATTAGTTTACAACAATAATGTAAACCAATACAAAACAGTGTTAGTTAATTAACAACACTGTTAATTAACTAACATAAATTAAACTCACTGTAAAATCTTAATAAATCACACTGCTATTAAAGAACAAAAGAAATTTCAGCTAAAACTCTAGCATACCAGTCAATAATACAATAGAACACCTTGTTTCATTGAAGTCATTAACACTGGCCAACATGTAACAAAAAATGCACATCATAGAATCATCGAATATCTTACGTTGGAAGGGAACCATAAGGACCGTCGAGTCTAAATCCAAATATAAATATATATATAAAAATCATCTGTACATTCAGTAAAATAAATCATGTTCTAATGTTACCATGAATCAGTCCATTTCCATTTCAAAGGTACTTCACACATCAGAATTTCACTGATTTATTCTGGTGCACTTGATTCCCTTTGAGACTGCTTGGATTCAGCCTTCAGTTACAAACACAATTGCTCAAATTGCATCAATATCAACATCCTCCTCCGCTGGCATCCTCCCTGCGCTGTTCCCACAGCAGGGACAAACAACACACATCCTTGCGAACTAATGAAGGATCCATCAAAGATGCCACTTCAGGGTTCGATCAGGTGTTCATTTTATTTAGATAATGGAGAAGAGCATCAAAGTCAGTTTGATGTAGTGTAGGATGGATTTGCTTAAAAAGTGCCTAGAGATATAACAAAAGAACTAATTTCAAGATATCTACAGAAGTGCTAAAAGTATTCACTTTGAAAAGAATTGTTATGTTATTTATGTTTAGACTAAAATATTTAACTATTTAATAACCAAAGGATTTTAAAACTCTACCGTAATCCTTTTTTATTCCATAGTTTTTAATTGTGCAAATATCTTCTTAGTTTTATCCAATTAACACTTTATTCACAAAAAGCTTTTTGTAGCCCACCTTTTTTGGGCTCCCCATCCTATCGTAGTGCTCCCATGGCTGCAGCCAGATCTGGCTTCAGTGGCAGCTTGGGGGAACGGCCGACCAGGAGTGCTGAAATATCAATGTGTGGCAATCAGTCCTCAGGATGAGAAAAAAGGCTTCTTCCTCAGCTTCTAAAAAAGACCCAACTTTGGGTCCCATCTCCAGGCTTCTGAGAAAAGTATCCCATTTTCTAATGTCACTTCCAGTTACCTCCTTGGTCTCGTGTCTGTCAATAGCAGATCAGCTTGCTCTAGATCAACTTGCCATACCAATACGAAAGCCCTGTGTGAGAACACAACTGCATTTCCTTTTGATTAACCAGAACACGCTGTGCAGTGTTCAGCTAGCTCTGTGTCAGCTGCATGAAGACAGATTCCTGGTGCACTATGGGACAAAGTTACAAAATTTTACATGAATTTCAGCTGGTAGGGTGAACTCGCACTAAGTCAGTTCTGTACATCACGTGAAGGGAGCATCTCAGACCTGGTATTTTGTACCCTAAAACTGAATTATTTTATTAAAAGCCCCCAGTCTCGGTGACCCCTGAAACATAGTCAGATATTGGGAAACAAATATTTTTTTTACACCTGCATAAAGCACAGGCTGGCACTGAGAACATCCCAAATAAAGCTTGTTCCATAAAAGAAGAGAGGTGTTTTGTACACATATACCCTAGGGATCTTTTTGTTGTGAAATGCACTATGATATTTTGCAGACATCCATGAAATGCCCTGTACCAAGACTACACATGCCTGAGACTCCCTATTTGTAGACAGGGTTAGGTGTGAATTTAAGCACACATTTAAGCACCAATTAGGACTGAGAATGATATATCTATGATTCACAAGCAAGCAATGAGGACATTTTGAAGGGTGATGGAAACAGGCTATGGAAAAGCTATAAAGATTCAATATTTTAAATTTAGCAAAAACTATATGTAGGTGGTTTTATAAGTGTTAATGAGTTATCGTTGGCTAGGATACACATGCATTCATTGTAACAGAAGGGGCTTGGAGAAGAGGAGATAGTTAACCCAAAATGGGGACTTGGGTATTTCTGGATGCTGTGGCTGGGAAAACAGACACACAGACTAACAAGTTGTGTTAATGGAGGTGCAGGGATGGATACATCCCTTTGTAGGTCAAATAAAACATTTTTTCTACTTATTGTGGTCTGGAAATGATTGCAAAATTTATCTGCAAAGTATTCTGATTTGGGGCTCTTGAAAAATCTGTGCATTTACTTTCAATGCTTATAGTGAATTGGCTTTAAAGTTAATTCAGAAAAAAAATTCTAATTCCTAGAGAAAGGAAATGTGGCCAAAGCTAGGGTTTTATCAGATATTTTCCTTCACAGTCACGTTTTGTCCTGTTTGGCTATTCATTTAGGATTCCCAGGCTTTTTTATTTTTTGTGTAATCCTGTATGGGAGCTGCTATCTACAGGTTTTGAATTTATTATCTTAGGCTGCACAAAAGGGCTGTAAGATAACCTCCTCCCCTACCCTTCTGTTGCACTTGACAGTGACTTTAAACATTCCAGTAATGGAAAAGATCAGAGCTAGGAGCCAGCTCCTAGATTTTTCAAAGTGTATGTACAAGTACTGCAACAACCCAGAGCTGGGAATGGATGAGGAAAAGAGAATAGCTGGTGGGGAGGGGAAGGAGGAGAGAGCAAGGAAGGAAACAGGCAGAAACATCCTTTTAAAATAGTGCTACGCTTTGGTATATCAACCAAAGTCTAAAATGAATAAAGGAAAATTCAAAGTGACTCTAAAATGTGAAGCTATTTGAATCCAAAGAGTGCCTTGGAAGGCATTCCAACATTTCTCATGTTGACAGTGACTAAGGCAGGACTAGTGGTAAGCTGCCCTGCAGCTACATTTGTCCTGTATCATATGCTTCAGGGTCACCCGTGTCACAAAGAGCACGTGTCTCAGCCTAACAGTGCACCCTGTTCTATAACTTACTGCACACGTTTTTTATTTCTCTCTCTGCAAATGAGAGAGATGGTTATGGCAGAAGAAAATTGTTCAGCAGCGGTGAAGGTCAGGAGCTGAACAGATTTGTTTAACAAACCGTCTCAGTACCATCTCTTTAATCCTCTGAGAGAGGAATAGAGCAGAAGGGCTGGTAAAGTTCAGTCTACTTCATTATTAATTTGCCTTTTTTCTTCTCTATTAACTCATATACTATAACACTTTCCATTTCTAAGCAATGGCCTGGGGCAAAGCCAGGGCCTGGCCTTAAGTGAGAAACATGCGCTTGTCTTACAGGGGCTCTCCAACATGATGAGGCCACGGAGCCTCCAGCTGAAAGAAACAACTGCACCTTCCCCATCACCTTCACCCCTGCTGCCCCAACAAACCTTATGGGAAATGCAGCACAGCATTAATACCTGCAGCATTAAATCCCTTTCCCATTTCACACTTGGGAACTGCTTGCTGTGTTTACATGCACATGTGTTTGCAGGTGGATGCACATCATCATTTCCCCGACTCTGGAGATGAGTAGCATGTCTTTAGCATAGTACAGTATAATCGGCAGATTTTTTGCAAGTGCAACTGGTTGTGCAAGGCACAACACCTGCTGATACCTAGCCTGAGCAAAGTCTGAGTGTAACTGTTGGGATATAACCAGAACTAAACAAAAAACCTTCTGGGCAACAGGATTGCAGGTATTAAATTTGTTCCTCAATCCACAGAGCAGACCTATGTACGTGATAACCCTCTAAGGATTTCATACATACAGTGTATATATAAACCTAACCCGAGAAATCAGTAAAATGCCTCCATTAAAGCGTAGAGCAAAACTGACAGCAAAGTTGGAGAAGCACTGTTATAAATAGTTAATAGCAAAATAACATACTGATTGGGTCTGTCTAGTACAGCTGCCAGCACATGTCAGCTAAGAATATCTGAAACTGCACTGGAATGCTTTGTTCTGATGAGTGTGATAATGGAGGCCTGGCAGAAAATAAGGCAGCAGAAGTTCCCCAGTGTTCTTCGGGTTTTTTGGTGGTGTTATTTGGTGAGGGGCTTGGTTTGAGGCAATAAGCTGTCTTAATATAAGCCAACCAAGCAGATTCTGGAGATGAGATTTCTCCACTGATTTTTGGTGCATTTCTGTGGAAGTCTTCCCAAGTGGCCTTTTTTCACTGCAGCTGGCTGGTCTATCTACCTGCAAGCTCTGCCTCAAGCCAGAGGACACGCCCCCAGCTGACTTTTCTTAGCTTCTCTGGTTTCAAGACGCTTACAATTGGTTTTCTCTTGTGAAGAATCCCATGCACCATTGGAAAGAAAAAAAAAACCACACCTTTAATGACATTTTCTTTAGCTAACTTCCGGGGAGCAGAAACCCTTGCTATAACTAGAGTCATAGATTGTGAAAAGGAAAGCTCTTATCCCCTCAGCATGTCATTTTCAGTTCAGAGACAGGGAAACACATTAGGGCGGGAACCTAGTGTGTCTCTCACTGCATTGAGCTAGGCACTTAGGTGGTATGTGATGTGTGATACTCACTGTCCAAATCCTTCTCCTCAGCTCACACACCTTGTGAGTGCTGGTGGCTCACTCATTAAAAAAACTACAGAGACTAACACACCATACATGAAAAAGGGGGGTGCTGTCACTGACCATACCCTAACGATGACTGTTCACTCCAGCCATGGATGGATGTCAGACTCAGGAACTCCTGTCCTCTGCCTGCAGGGAAAAAACTTAGCCACCATGTTAGCACTGGTACACAAAGTACCTTGCAGCACACCTGCATAAAATATTTCCAAAGTTAATATAAATTATGATTACCCTTCCAGAATAAGCTGGTTCTACTTTTTCCCCAGGCATATTGAAAGCTCTATGAACCAAAGACCATGACACAAGCTAAAATGGATTCAAAAGCTAAAAGCACATATTTTTGTTCAAGAAGTCTGAGATAATTTCTTAGAACCACACTCCTGTTTATAGTAATGGATTCAATTCAGAGTATTATTATTATTATTATTATTATTATTATTATTCAATGTTTCTACTCAATTACAGCTTTTGCTTTTGTTCTCTTATTTCTAACTAGCCATCACACCTATTGGTGACTTTAAATATTTTCGAGAAGTTGAATTTCACCCTGTTGTCTTTATTAACCTTATTTCTCATTAGTACATTGGCTACAGTCACATAGAACTGATGGAAAAGTAAAAGGCATAAATCTTTCTAAAACTAATCTCAGAATAAAAAGTCTTTCCTGGGGACTCTTGGAAACTGGGTTTTATGCCTTGTTAGAAAAGATGCAGTGGCCTTTTGACACAAAAAGCCTCTCATTAAAACTCAGACATCAGTGAACTCTCTTGATCAGGATTGATTTCTATTTCATTGTGGTGTGATTAATGTATGAAAAAAGAAGGAGTATTTGAGCAAATGAGCTAAGGGTTATCCATTTATGGACAATAATATCTGCTCATTCAAGAGACCTCGCAGAACAGCTTTTTGTTCTGATTAAGATATATACCCAATTAAAGGTTTCAAACCAGTTCCCACTCAAATCAAAGGGATCTTTCTTCACCAACTTCTATGGCTGTTGATTAAGCCTGCAGAGAGGATGTTCCTTCATATACGAAAGTTTTCCCAGATCACTCTGTTTTCCTTGAGGTAAATTACTAGTTCAAACAGGAGAAGGAGGACCCTGAGACAAGACATTGCCTGAAAGATTTCTGAGGAAGGAAATTTGCAGAAAGGAGTTATTTCTGATAATTTCTGAAAAAGATCCATTTATTTAAGTCTGTACTTAGCTGTAAATCACACATAAGGTGTATATACATAAGGTGTACACGTAAGCATCCACGGAATAATCAGAAGATTGACCCTTATTTATTTTTGAGAGTGCATTTAAGTAAATAAATAGTGTGGGCTGATAAAGTTTTGTTTGGTTGTTTGGGTTTTTTGGGTCTGTTTTGGTTTGGGTTTTTTTCCTACAGGTACTGGTGAAATGAAGTATCACTAGAGAACTATCACACTAAAATTCCCCAAAAGCCTTGTTAATGTCTGTAAGAATGCTTGAAAAATATTTAATTTGGAGGAATATTGGAAGAGTTTTGGAAGGGACAGTAAAGCAATTTATCTGAACGGTATTACATTGCAAGAGACATTATTAGAAAATAAAGCAAGTACCAATAACTCTTTGGTATCACAGAGCCTGAATCTGCAACATATTTACAGGTGTGACAATGAACTGGGTTTGCTTTCACAATTAAGTAGCACTGTGGCCTTTTAAAACTATTTTTTTTTCACAGTAATGTGTCTATAAAATATTTTAGTCAAGTGGATGAAGTGAAATTCAAACAATAATTAAAAAAAATTAACAAACACATAATGCCTAAATATTTAAAAGTAGTTAGAAAACTAATCATGGTAAGAGTTGAGCACTTAGAATCAAGATCCATCCATACATTGATTGTTACATGATTGTAAATAGTGTAAGCCTAAGGACTGGATCTAACTTTAAAAATTTAATTTATACCATTTACCAGAGCTGAGTCTTTCTGCTTAGTTGATATATTTCTGGTGTGTAGGTCCATCCTCTTCAAAAATATGCAAGTTTTGCAATATTCAAAGGAGTGTTTAAATTGTAAAGCAGTTAAAGGACAAACTCTAACATTTAAGAACCAAACTAGCTAGGGTACTAGAAAACTCATAAGATTAAAGGAAATTAGCTTCTCCCAGGTAACAAGTGATAAGAAAAGAGGAAATGACTTCAGGTTGTTCCAGGAGAGGATTAGATTGGATATTAGGAAAAATTTATTTGCTGAAATTGTTGTCAAGCGTTGGACCAGGCTGCCCAGGAAGGTGGCAGAGTCTTTATATACCTTGGTGAGGTGTTTAAAGATGTGTAGATGTGGTGTTTAGGAACATGGTTAAGTGGTGGACTTGACAGTGCTGTGTCAACAGCTGGGAGTGATGATCTTAAAGGTCTTTTCCAACCTAAATTATTTTACGATTATTTTATTTTTGTCAGAACACTATACATGCTGCCAGTACATCCACTGCTGCACCTACACTATGTGCCTCTAACAAGTTTCTAGATCCCAAGAGGGAATGAAGAATCTAACTATTAAGACCAGGTAGATCTGTACATACATAAAGAAGGGACACCTTAGGCAATTTTCAGATTTGAATTGAAGAACTACTGGCATTTAGAGACTTTTGGTGTAAAGCAGTTAATGAGTAAGAGAATTTGAGGCTTTGATTTTGGACTTTGGACATAAAGTCTACTTAAATCCTTTTCTGGATTTGGCCTGTAATTCCTAATGCCACATCTCTCTTTGTATGTTTTTTCTCTAACTGATCTTTTCTTAATTCAGACCATACCCAGTTTTTGAGTGAGTATCAAATGGCATAATGTTAATGTATCCCACCATTGTGCATGCTCATGCTTTTGAATGGAGAATTAATTTGAACACTGAATATCTTAAAGAATGCCAAGGAAATCTTGCATAATGCCAGCTTCAAGAGAATTAGTGGGCTATGGTGAAAAGAAACATTCCTGGCATCTCACAGTTTTGATCCCCTTGGCTAAGCCCTGTTTGCTTTTAATAATTTCTTAGAAAATGTAAATCTTTTACTCATCTGACAAAATACTCAGAAATTACTAGAAACCTTTAGTTAAATATAGCACATTTGCATTCCTACAATATTCACACTTATTTTACTAATTTTGTAGACCCAATATTCCTATCACAATGAATGCTAAAATTGGAAGCATCCTACCAGTTACACGTATTGTTAAAGTGCCTATGGACATATCAGCCCAGCATTTTTATAGTGCACAGTGCTGCACTAAGAGAAAACCAGAATGCAATCCCCATTTAAAAAAGACTGCTATCTAGGTAAAATAACTAAAATCCTACAGTAGTTTAATACAGACAAGTCAGCACAAAAACAGTAACATTTTTTTCTTGTTTCTGGAAATGCAGAATTGTTCCCTAGTCTTTTCTCTGTCTTTCTGAGTGCATCCATTCAAATGTTAGGTCTCATTATCCTTATCTGCCTAAAGTGAACATTTTCAATCTTCCATTCTCACCTCAGAAAGAAACAGCCAAACAGCGACCAAGTATTATTGTCATGCAGTTGGCCAATTGAGATGAATAGCATTCTTGAGTTCTCTTTTTTTGGTATTTTAAAATTCTGTATTAAAGTAAAAGAACAAACAACAACTCCTGTGTCTAGGTCTGCCTAGCTTGCTTCGTGTTAGGCTAAGATGGAGATGTCTGATTCAAAAGAGGAAAATAGATGCAATTGACCTTCTCTGAGCAAGAATAACTTCATCTCTGTTAGCTTCCCAAAATATCTGTCATGTCCTCAGGGGTCTGAGTCACAACCTCAATCATAGACTAGAATTACAGAATCGTTAAGGTTGGAAAACACCTCCAAGATCATCAAGTCAAAGCTGTGGCTGAACACCACCATGCCCACTATAGGATATCACAAAGTGCCACATCTACTCTTTCAGGAAAGAAATTTTTCCTAATATACAACCCAAACCCCACCTGGTGCAACTTCAGGCCATTTCTTCTGTTCTATTGCTTGTTGCCTGGGAGAAGAGGTCAATCCCCATCTTACTACAACCTTCTTTTGGGTATTTGTAGAGAGGGATGTGGTCTCCCCTGAGCCTTTTCTTCTCCAGGCTAAAAAATTCCAGCCACTCCTCATAGGACTTACGCTCAAAAATGTCCCATATTGATTGTATAAGGCCTGTGTGTAAACTCTTCTTCTGAATAAATCATCACCATCAATCAGTCAGAGGTTCCTCTGACTTAGGGGCTGCTTATATTGCTTGTTCAGGTCAGAGGCTGATGTAGTGAGCCTTCTGATTGTCAGCTGGTTTTTATATTCTGACACATTTTAGGTACAAGGCAGTAGGAGCTGGATTCTTGCAAGAAAAGTGCTGTTTGCTGCCACCTACCCAGGGGAATTGTTACCTGTGCTGTGGAGTCACTTATATCCTATTCCTGTCCAAAGGGGTGGATTGGAACCACCCATGCCTATTAGTAATTACATCTTAACCTCCCCTGCTTGCCTTTGTTTTAGAAGAAATGAAGATCAGTGGTCTCAGTGTGGAGGTGGTGAACAGCAGAAATACCTTTCAGCTGGTGGAAGTTGTGTGCTGAATCTGTTCACTGCCTGTGGCATTTCAGCCCACCACCAGAGCATCCTAATGTGCTGTAGTGCTTTGTCCCAGCTTCATATGCATCAGATAATATAACTTAATAATCAGGTTTTGGTAAAATTTTGGAGACAAGGATAAATAGTTATCCAAGTTTAGAGAGCAAGATTTGTAGTTTGGTTTCCTCAAATTGGTCTCCCAGTTTACAGGCAGTCCTTTTCTGTACCTCTGGGTTTAGACTGAAACAATGGGTCCTGCTGCTCACAGAAAGTCTCCTTGTCAAGCTAGATGCAATAGTGAATGCAATGAAATACTCTTCCTTGCAAGAGATGAAAGAAAAAGAATCAGAGAAAGTGACCCTGACAGTACCCTTAGGGAAGGAAGAAAAGAGGAAACCCAGCATGGAAGAACCAAAGTGGAAATAGAGCTGATGAGAGGAGAGAAGCCTTCATTTTCACATTTCCAAGGATCTAAATAGTTATTCTTCTTTCCCTAAGATTAATCTCTAAGGTTATTGTCTCATATCAGTCTAAAAGTTCCTGATGTTTAGACTGAAAACCACTCCAGGCTCAACTGTTACATGACATTTTGGGTACTCTATGACATATATATCACATGCATCATTCATCTTGATTTTGCCAGCATTTTATTTACTGTTCTTGCCTCCTTCTTATTTGAACAGGACGTCACTGTTTTATTTGCCATCTGTGAGCTCCATATGGTCATAGCTAATGAAAGCAAGTAGTCTAAAAAAGATGACACCATTAAATAACCTTTGTTTGATTAAATACACAATCTACTTCTTTTAGACTATACTTGCCATCGCTAAATGTCAAGATAGATAGTCTTGTATTTTCTGTAGACCACAGTGCTTGGGATACCAGAAAAAAATATTGGCTGTCATGTTACAACTCCAGTGAAATTTCCTAAAACTCTCCAAAATTCAAGTTCTGCTGAATGTTTCTCACTCAGATAAAACAGTCATACTAGCAGCTTTTGCTGAACCTCCAGTTCCATCAGAAAGAAAAAGGAAGGTGAAATAGGCCATCACATTTTTTGTCCTCTAGTCTTAGACACTTGGACCCCTCAATCCACAAGGCTTATCTCCAACTCTGTGATCTCATTTATGAACCCACTCATTTTGTTGGGAAGAACAGCCTGGGAATCCCCTGGTGTGCTCTCAGGCACCACAAACACCACTGTGTTTCTGAGCATTTCAGAAGACTGAGCAACATCAGTATCAGCTGCATCTGCCTCTCATTTGTCTGTCTCTTCAGTGTCCTTTGCACTTAGCAGTCGATAAAATATTCTTAGGCCTGTATCTGTAGCAATGGGGCCTTTCAGACCCACGGGCTCTGCCTTCCCCAGAGGAAGTCTTAGCGACCAGTGTAGCATCTGTAGTGTCCCAGCAGAATTCTCTGAGGAACATACTTTTTTTGAAAACTCCTGAAAGAAGAGGCCAGGATTTGCACCTGATACATTTTTACACTTTAGGGATATAATTAAGGCTGGCTTAGATCTGTGAAACCCCATTAAAGCTCTGGCAGCCAGAGTCAGGACCTTTTAAGCCAGTGCGTTTCCAAGTTTGATTTTTATAAATGAAGTTGAAATGGATGCCAGCTTTATGTGGCTGCAGAACTGCTACTGTACACATGAATAGGGATTTTAATGATTAGTTGAAATCCCTATGGTGTTGAATGAGGTTTTAAATATTGTTTTAAAATGCATTAAGTGAAAATAATTAAATAATGTCTTGCTTTTACAGTGCAACTAAAAGAGCTATGTAATTAGAATGAGGGGTAATATACAATATTTAATTGTGGCCCTGGTGTTCTTTATAATGAAGTTTGAGTAATTAGTGGCATGATGACTGAGTACTTATTACTTAGTATGAGGTTTGTGTTCCATTACACAAAACATCAATTACTGTTTCCCCATGACAGCTGTTATGGAAGAGTCTCTTTTTCTCTTTTCCTGTGACTCTGTTGGCAGATTTCTAGAGTTACCCCAAATTTTGTTTAAGCCTTTCACTGTCTGTCTTGATTGTTTTGACAAGTAAGGGCAAACTCTATTGTCATCTATATAATGTAAAATGAATGACTACCAAATAGGAGATTTATTTTTCCTTTTGATAAAACTCCTTGTATTGAAAGGCATGCTGCAAAAATATGAGGTTTAATGATTTTTGAAGCATAACTGTCCATCTATGAAGTTTTTATGCCTATTTATTACAGAATTTAAAAGGCCTTTTTGTATCATCTGGGAATCTCTTTTGCAAACCTCTGTTGATAAGTTCTTCCCATGCTTTTCTCTGCTCTTCAAGAATTGAGCCCATGGGAAAACATCACCTGAGATAGTCAGGCCTGATCTTCTCAAAGGTTTTGAAATGCAAAAGTGAGTGTTAGTTTGGTGTTAAATTAGGAGCCAATACTGGAGAAATGCTTTTCCCATCATATTTTTGTTTGTAAATATTCTATTATTCCCCTCAAAACTGCCTCAAGTTTCTCCTGTATCCATGATCAGTCTGAATTCTATTACAATGAGAAAAGGTTACTCATAAATGTCTGGGTTTTGTGACTGTCTGCCATCATGGTCCTTAATTT
>QWTY01010487.1:0-27408 GCA_008033365.1 Pseudorectes ferrugineus | reverse complement strand
CCTGGGGAGCCTGTTCCAGTGTCTCAGTAAATAAGTAAAACTCAAAAGAAAACTCAGTAAATAAGTAAGTTTAGATTCAAGTAAAATATAGAATAAAAATACTCATTTGATATATTTTAAGGATAGCTATATAATCAAATGGCACTAGATGGAAAAAACAGGACCGGAAAGCTATTTTGTCCTTTGTAATTGCCAGTATCAGGAAGCTATAGCAAGCAATACAAGAGAAGTCAAACATTTCTCTCCTGGTGAGAAATTCATAGCTGTACCTCTTACCAAATCAAATGCAATCTGAAAATTCCTGACTGTTATTAACATGAATATATAACCTCAATGTGCCACGACCCCACACCCACCCACCTACAAATCTATACTGTCCAAATAATCCTCCTGCACAAAAATTATTATATTTTTTTTTGAAGTAGTTCCTTGCCTGAGGATAAGCTGAGCCATAAACATAAAAGAGAGGAAAGCATACATACATTCAACACCAAAGAGTGAGAAAAAAAGCAGAATAAGAGCATGTTGTTGTTCTTTTAAAGCAGATACACTGAAGGGGTTATTATTTTATTAATGGTGCTCTCACTGACATTATTCTGGTGTTATTTGAACAAACTGCCTTCTATTGTAATCTGTAGTGACACAAAGCTCTGCAGGAGACAGGATGCTTTGAACAATTCCCATTTTAGATTACGTCTAGAAATTGCGTGTTTAAAGCTGAATTTACATGTTGAATGCAAATCTTTGAGACTGAACTGGCATATCAAACTGGTGCAGCTGTACACAATTAGAGCAAAATGTGGCTGCTGTTTCAAAGAGCCTTTCTTTTGTTGTAGTATATACTGTTGTTCATTTGTTTGGAAATACATCACTTATCTCCAACACATAGCACTATTTGTGAATTAGGAGCTGTTATTTCAAAAGGATTTCATAATCATTGAAAAACTATCCTATACCCCACAGCAGGTTTCTGGGTCAGAAGCTGCTGTCTGGATCTAGATTTGACTCTTTTTAGAAGGTTTATCAGTAGCAATGTTTTTGGGGGTGGGGGTTTTTTTGTTTTGCTTTTCAAATCATATTTTAGTAACAGTCAGAGCTTCCATGTACTCCTTACCTCACACAGAAAGGAAACTGTTCTTCTCTGTGGCTTATGATGTCTTTCTATTTCCTCATCTCAGAAGGTGTCGGCTTCACTAAGGATTCCCACTTAAATTGAGCAGGAGAGGACAGTGCAGACTGAATACAAATTTGTGCTGGAGAAGTGGAACAAGGTTAGCGAAGTGTGCAGTTGGTGAGATTGATGTTGATACCCTTCACTGCCAAGTGAAATGCCAATAATGCTTGTATAGCATTTTGTGAGGGCAATGGGAGTATTGATTCCTGAGCAATAATAAAGAATGAAGCTGCTCTCTCAGGTATAAAAATATTGGCAACTGTTACAAAGAATTGACTCATAGAGGCCTGAGTATTGGCCTATCTTAATACAAATAATTCAGGCTTCAGAAGGATTTCAAGAGCAGCCAGGCATGGTCCTCAGGCACATTCTCTGCTATTAATTTATCTGCAGCTTTCACAAGTGTCTCTGTCTATCAGCCAATTGGTCTTTGAGGTGCAGGGACAAAAATGGATTTCTGAAGGCTTGTTGGGAGACAATATGAAAAGCCAGTTGAGCCATGAATTTTTAACATATAAAATAAAAAAAAGTTACATTCCTTTCTTGCCATTTTTATGAGAAAAAGCAGAACATATGGTTTCTGTGCACTCCATAAATAAATTTAACATGCATTTCATTGGGAGCTCAGATTTCTAAGGTTAGTATTTTTATTGCGTTGCTTAAAATAGCTTTACTCACTGAAAGAAGTGTAAAGCTCCCAGAACATGAAGCTATTACAGGCTATAGTACATCTTATGCATTCCCTAACAATTTGCGGTATACTGTCTGTGCTTAAACATGAGTACAAATTGTGTCCTGAAAAATTCTGAAGATTAGCTGCCTTTTGTGGTGTTGAAAAGCAAACACCTTTAAATGACTTCTCACTTCTAAAATTGTGCAGCATGTCTGTTCACTCTGTTAACTAATGGGATTCTGCCCCATCCATCACCAACTATCAAAAGTACAACAGAAATGGAAGCACTGAGAGTACATCAACACTCGTAACAAAAGCAGTGATGAAATCCTCACAGTGGTGTAGAATTAGCTGCATTTCATTGGCAAATGCCTCACCCATGCTTAGTGTAATAATAAACATTTGACAGAACTGCTGCTGACATGGTGAACAATCAATTTTCTTTCAATGGCTATTAGATACCAAAAATCTATCATTATTATCTATTGTTTTTTCTTTAACAGTAGATTTCTCCCACTAATATTAGAGGCTTGAGGATTTTTAATCAAGAAAACTGTCAAACAAAGGGCAAATAAAGTCACAAAAAATTCCCAAAAATGACAAACATTCATGAAGAATTCTAATTACTGATCTTACCGATTCCAAGTAATCAATGTTTAAATCCCATTTAAATATGTCTGTTGTAAAATAGACATCTTAAACCATTATGAAGTAACTTATTTTGCCACAAATGAAATGAAATACATTGACCGGAAGGCTTTCATCCTGGTCATGCTCTTCCTGAGTCAAACACATAATGAATTTCTCAATCTCACTGGCTCAGAACCCTTCACAAAGATTTCACCTCTGTCTTCCAAATCTGCAAGGAAAACTCTTGGTCTCTGAATAAATGAACAATCAAATGGGAAGGTCATGCACTTTGAAACAGAAGGGCAGGTGGCCAGTGCAGAGCCCAGGCTAAAAGAAAACAGGACAAACACAATATGGCTGGTGGAGAACCACAGGTGAAATTGCCAGTAGCCATGACTCCTGAACTACTAATGCATTTGGATGATTACACGCTAAAAACCTAATGGAGTTACACATAGTTGAAAAGTCTTTGAAAAACTTATTTTCAAGGGGACAAGGAGGTATTGGATCAGAACCATATGAAAGAAAGAATATTAAGGAAATTTGATTAAAAGAAACAATTTTAAATTCTTTTACCCTCAACAGATCTTTTTCTGTGTTTTTGTAGACGTCCGTCCATCTATTATGTCAATAAAGGAACACAGCCAAAGGAAGCCACAGCTTTTGTCATCTGGAAGAAAGTGTTCCCCTCTACAACTGATAGGCTTTGGCATTCATAACCTTGACCCATTCCTCACTTTACCAAGCCAAAAACTGGCTGAGAAAGTACTTCTTTTTAATGGTTTGTTGCATATAAGATAGTTGTCTCTTTTTTCAAACCCCATCCAGACTTGGACAAATAACCTCTTTATTTCTTTATGCCTATTCAACAACACTTTTGGTAGAAGCTCACTTTTGCTATGAGAGGAGGAATAGGTAAAAAATGAAAGAGTTGTTCTTCTCATCCTGGATCTGATGTATGTCAGTGAAACATATGCATTATCATATAATGCTAATGTAGATTATTATATTTTATTAATATCTTGACATTTCATATTGCAACAGATTCTACTTACTCTGTTTCAAACCTAGAGATAAATCAAATTGCTTCGAGACTCTTTTGTGTCTGTCAAGTCTACTGCACCTTTTACAGCAAAAAACCATAGACCTCTACAGATAATCAACTAACAAGGATGTGATTTCTCTTGTGACATTCTCATGACATCACTGCTGAGGCACCAAAAAGCTCTACTACCTGTTTCTCTCTCAGACGTAAAGAATCTCATCTTTTCCTAGTAAAAGAAATTTTTGTACATGCATTTATATTCACCTGACTAGTTTCTCTTTCCTTCACCCCCATAGCTAAAAATCTCTCCTTTTACCTAGAGTATGAGCCAGTTATAATGCAGATTTCCTTTATATTATGCAATTAAATAGGAATTAAATATCTAGTATCTATCTAGTCATTACTTTTGACTGCTGAATATTGCAACCCAAAATCCACAACAATGTTTAATCTTTATTTTCCTCAGTTATTTTTATGTAAAGAAAATGCAGTAGAATAAGAAATTATTCTTCTAGTTGTACATTGTTTTGTCTCTATTGACATAAAATTTCACCTGCTATCATGTTGCCTATTAATCTATTACAGTCATCTCTCATCTTTGGTATGATAAATCACTAAGTATCATCTGCATGTTTTTTTCTGTTTTCTTTTTTTTATTTATCATAGCTATGTTAAGAGATACCAGTCCTAGAAAAGGCAAGTATTGTAAAGATTTGAAAAGACAGGTTATATATGTTTAGAGATGTGACCTTCTTCTTAGTGTTTTCTTAGAAAAGATCAGGAAGTGCCATTTCTTGTGACACTCAGTTTCTCAAAAAAGGTCTTCCAGAGCCTTTGGTTCAAGCTTCCAGATGGCAATGTAGTACAGAAGAAGTACAAGAGTAAAATGAAGATTAATCTCCATGTGTGTGATAAGTGCTGAGAGCACTGCAGGATCTGTCTGGTAAAAATCCACTGTGACAGAGCTGGGGAAAACAGATGACCAAATTGACATAAAGATGCTGAGCTTTGCCCTTTGAAACCTGCAGGTTATTTCTGTTGATTAAACACTGGAGAATCATAAAAACATTAAACATCAAAAGTGTCTCAGTTGTGCTATTAGGTCTTGAGTTTTAACCCTGGTGTCATGTTTTTGTTCCTTTACTTGCCAAGGTTAGACTCTAGTTACTCAAGCATGACCTAGATGAGATCTCAGTGCATTCACTAACACTAATATTTTTTTCTCCTTTTACCTATGTCTTTCAAAAATTCTGTCTAGTGACTTTAAAGAAACCAGTAGGAGGGAAGAAAAGTTGTTTCAAATTGTTATTTGTTTTTTTAAAAAAACTTCTGTTGTGCAGTAAGGGCAGATTTCCTTCTGCAATTTGTTGAACAAAGCAATTGGTGATGGACTGAAGATATTCAAATTCCAGCTATAAATTCACTTTTAAAGTGAGTTTAGTTATCTTGAGAGGTATTAGACTGAATGCCCCAGAGACTGAACTCATTGACTTATTCACAGGACTGCTACTGTGAAATATGAAATAATTCAAGCCTTCCCACTAGAGTGCTCCAAGCCTGACCTGCCCGAATGACCTATGAGAGGAGAGATTAGTTCAGCTTTTATGTTCATTTAGGAAAGCACTCCTTTCACTTTAATCAATGGCAAAACCTCTTCTGAATTCAATGAATCAGATCTTTGATCCTCTAAGAAAGATGCTGTGACCACTGAACAAGCCACAGACACAAAAGATCAGGAAGAGATGATTAAATGTTTGTGGACACATGCAGCAAATGGGGCAATTATAGTCCTGGGCACACAGCTCTGGTCTTCATACAAGTGTACAGGTGGCAAAGGATCATTATCTGATTGGTTTAGATCTGATATATTTGGGATTTTTTAATCTTAAATTCATGATACTGTAGAGTTTTACCTCAAATACATACTTTGTTTTTTGCTGCCAAAAGAAGAGAAGGGAATCTTGAATCAATATATTTGATTCTACCAACCATGTGAATGTGGGAAAGTGACTTGGTTCCTTTTTTGCCGGACTCTCATTCCCATCTTTTTCCATGTATGAAATGGGAGGTAGTAGCAGCTACCAAATTAGTGGAAGAAAAGAAGAAACAAAAGAGCAAGAAAAGTAATTTGGATTTTTACTCAAAATTTTTGAGTAAGAGGTATCTTCAATGCCCATGGTATCACACTTGTTGACAAAACCATATACTTGTGTAACAGACCCTTATAATACCCCTTTGGAACAATAATATTTCTGCATGCAAGTGCAATAGGATCTGTCTGCTATGGTAAAAATAAAAATATTGCAAATTTATGACAAATATAAAAATATTTATACTTATTTAGCTGCCAAGTGCAATGATAGCTACTATATTCTACAGAAAACCCACTGGTGGATATTCAGCTTCCTTGAGTTCTGGTGAATTTTCATTACAAGGGTCAGGATGCAAGTTCCAAGTTTTTAAACATGGTTACAGAAGAAATCTGGAGGCGGAAACCTTGTCAATCACTGACAACAGGCCCTTGAAAATAAAACCACTGCACTCCGAGAAATGTTTCTGCTAGCATTTGGAAAAAGAAGCAGGGTGACCTTTGTTTCCAAGACCCACATACCCAAAATGTCTGCAATGATCTATGCCTTTTGCTAGGCTTTGGTGTGGGTTTTTTGTATTTGCTACTTTCCACTATACCTTGACACTCAAGAGGTTTTGAAATACTTGAAAATATAAAAGGATGAGCTGATATTGTCTTATACCTTATACCTCTGCTTTACTGCTTCTGTACCCTTTCATTCTTATTTTAATTACTCAGGCATTATTTGTCTGCTGTTCTTCCTACTTTTATACTGGATTTAAATTACTCTTCCCTTCTTATATAAATTTATCAACATTGATACTTTTCTTCTACTGAACATAGATTAGCACAACTAGGGCTTCAATCTATATGTGGGTACTTTGCCACTTAGTTCAGCAGCAGTGGCAGGCCTTGTATACAAATTCCTACTGAACGCTGGATTCATTACTACTGAAACTGAGATAGCCAGTTGAAGAGGTTTCTTTTACTATCTCAAACTATAACTCTAGCTAGCCTGATGACAGCTCAAAGTTGGATTTTCAGCCCTAACTGCTGATCTGGTATCCACATAAAACTTTCACTGGTGTGCTCTCAGACATTTAAGACAAACTCATGAGCTGCTATTGAAGATTCAGGCACACAGGAAGCATGGAGGTATCCAAAATTATGTTGATTACAATAAAACTGAAGAAGAGAGACAGGAACTACTATCTATTTAGTTATTTCCTTATAAACATAAGATTAAAGTTCCCCATGCCAGCGAAGCAGGGATACTTAAAATTCAAGTCCATAAAAACCACATTAGACTTGAGAAAAGGTTTGCAGCTCTGAAATTTTGCCAAACTGCTAAAAGCTGAAGCATGAAGATAGAAGAACACAGAGAACTTGACTGAACACCCACAGAAATCAGTGGGAGACTTTCCACACATTTCAGTCTGTAACAGCTCAAACCATTCAACACGTTACAGAACTATTAGTACAACTTTTTTTTCAGTCTCACAAGTTAAGTAATATATTCAAATGCAAAACCACACCTCAGTGTGAATTAAGAGGAGTGGAAAATGCAGACGTTTTATGTAACACACATTTTCGACATTGGAATGTAGATATATCAAAACCTTCTTCTTCTAAAGAGACAAAGTTAAATTAATGTAATCATTCACTTTTATCACCTAATTAGCATCACTGAAAACAAAAGAATCTTTAATAATACAGAAGGATTTCAAGTAAACATATTTACCTGTAAAATATGCATTATAACCACATGACAGGGTAAAAAACATCATAAGTGTATAAGTGTGATGTGCAGAGCACTCCATAAACATATAAAAAAATGACCCTGCTTCGAAAATGTTACTCTAATTAGATAGTACATACATAAGGGAGTGGGAGGGAAAAGAGTGAATTGACGAAATCATTGAAAAGAAAGGGTAAAAGCCAAGAACACATTTTGTTAGCCCCATGACTCATAAGTTTCTTATGTATATAGACGTGCTTCTACTCACTGGATGAGTAGGCCAACATTTATCATTCTCTTTTCTCAAGTTGTGTGTCTTCACGAGTCATTCAAAAAGAGTGTGAAGGGTTGTCAGACTGCTTCAGGAAGTGGGATGAAGACAATTTGGGCCATATGGAAGAAGCTATGAGAGCAGAGAGAGAGGAGAACATTGAGACAAGCTTGCAAGTCTTTCCCTTGGGTCAAACTAAGAGAAAATATAAAAAGCAGAAGTAAATGGGTGGGCAGAATTATGTAAGACCTTGAAGTGGAATCACGGCCTTTCAACCCAGGTATCAATGGCATATTGATATTGACTCTATCTAGCAAGCCAGGCAGCTTCCACGCAGGCCTTTTTCTAATCCTTTGAGCAATGACTATTGCATAACGTTTCTGCAAACTTCTGTCCTTAGGTGTATCTTTACCATCAATGGCCAAAATATGAGTCTGAAGATACAGCTTTGAAATTGCACATGGTATTTGTGTTTGTATCCCCCTGTATGGATTGCCAGGCTAGGAAAAGTTATTGGAAGTTGGTGCACTAGGAAAGTGAATTATAAGGATTTCAAACACAAATGTGGCATGGAATTTTGTTTATACAGCAAGGGAGAAATACAGCAAGCAATGCTGGTACATTAGAGAAATGAATTAATAATTAATAGCTTATAAATGAGTTAACAGCTCTTTACAATGACACATAATTGTAGGGAAAAAATTTATTACAAGAAGATCACTAACAGCTTCTAAATATGTTGGTTATTCCAGTGAAGAAACATGAGTGTTTAAAAAAGTCAATTAGATCCCTCTTAGGTTATAACTGTCACATAAACAGCTTGTAAATGAGTAAAAAACAGTATTCTAAAGTAAACTTCCACTCTCCGGCTGCTGCTGTTGTTAGCAAAGCAAGCAACCTGGCTATACGAAAAAAAAAATTAAAAATTAAATCATTACAGTTTGAATATGTAATTGCTTTACCAGAAAGAATGAAAAATGTTACTGCTTAAACAAAACAAAAATACCAGCTCTTCATAATATTTCACATAGAAAAGAATATTTAGACATGAGATAAGGTTCAGGCATAATTCAGCCTAACCAATTTGTTCCTGTGTAGGAAACAAAAGATCCAATGTAAAAAACATGATAAAGGAATAAGGAAATATTATGTTCTTGTCCACATAGCTGGAAGTCATTTGCTATCATTATTTTGATTATTTTAAACTGATGAAGACATGTAGAATTAAAATAATATATTACTTCTGTGAGGACTGCATTGACTTTGAGAGTATACAACCTATGTTGTGCAGAAAATCAAATTAATGTATCATAATACATCTTCAACTTCAGAAAGATTTTATTAGTAGAAAAATAAGCAGAGTCCTATAAAATTCCACTCTCACTTTTTGTTGATTATTTATGTTCCATATGCATTATATTCTCCATTTACGTATACGTAAGAATATTAAATGTACTGAAATTCTAATTCCTGGCAACATTGAATTCCAAGGTGAAGTATGTATTGCTATACCAAAATCCATATGAATGGAACTGGTTATAGGAAAGTACGTGCATGGGAAGATGTGAATGTGTGAGCATGGGAGAATGGCTTCTGTGCTGCTGAAGAAAGCCCAGACTCATAAAACAACTTGCTGAAAAAAAATTCTCTCAATTTATTTCTCAGTTCATACCCATTTCTTGACTTTACACTTACTTTCTTCACACTTACTCTATTTTAACAAAAACTTCAGCACAGGAGCTAAAATACTAGCTGTTGATTGTCATGAACTCTAGCCCTAATTTATAAGAACTAGTAGGACTATTCTCCTATGTGCAAATTCAGGAAAATGCTCCATTATATTGGCACACTGGGGCAAGGCATGGACCAGTCAGAAGCAAAGACTGGTCTTGGGCTGCAGGAGTATTTTCAGTTGAATCAAGCAAAAACAGGCTTGGAGTAGCATATAAGTTATCTTTACATAAGTACAGATTCACTTTTTAAGAAACAAAACACTAACGAATGCAGAAGTGGATTTCAGTAAACAAAAGTTAATGGCTCACTCCAGCGAAGACCAATATAGACAGACTGAAATGCCTCACCTTCAACAATTTTTTTTTGTTTTTTGTTTAAATACCTTTTGAAAACCAAGGCCGTTCTCCCTGTGCAAACTGCCTTACCATGCTAGCCCAAAGCTACTTCTGCAGGACTCTGACATTTCTTCTCATAGGCAACAGCATTTTTGTATTAGTTTAGCCTTGTGCTCCCATATACACATATAGACTTGCACAAGTCCAACTATAATTAATGCCATCTGTCTTCATCTCTTAATTTTATTTTAAATAGAAAACCAGTAGTATATAACTGGTTGACTAGTCAGCACAGTGGCATAGATTTAATCAGAAAGCAGACCAGGCTATGCAGGAGCTATACATACAAACAAACCTACTAATTTGTAGGTAGCATACTAAAAATTGTACTCCGAATTTTGTACATCGAAATTTAAATAAGCATTATTAAGGCTACACAGGTTGAGTGGTTGTGGGAAAACTGGATGGCAAAAGCAATAAACAAGCAATAAAACTCCGCAGATTAAGACCAGTTACATAAGCACAAAGGGGTAAAACAAAAGTTATGTGAGCTGACTTACTTATTATGGCCAAAATGAGCCATGAAAACTAAAACAAGATCATTATATCTCAAGATGTCAAGGTAATTGTGTCAACCCTTGCATAGAGCCTGGGAAAGTAGCAATATAAGATGGCAAGAACCAAAGCCAGGTGAAAAAGATCAAAGTACATGGTGATGTGCTGTAGAAGGTATGGCTGTTAGAATGAAAAACACAATACAGACTGTTGTACAATGATAATGACTGTGCTAGAATGCATTGTATTTGCTAACACAGTAAAACTTTTAACTTCATTATTCAAGCTGAGTCCACTTGCAGTGCCAGTACATAGTAGTACAATTTTCTAGAAGTGGGGCATGTTTCACTAACTTGCACTTCCTTGAAATAATGGGCATAAAATTTAATCCCAAGCAACAGTTGCAAATTAATTTAGGAGACTGTGAAGAAGAGCTTAAACAAGAGAGGTTGAACTCCAGAATATCATGGAAAATGCCATGTCTGAAATGAGATGTTTATTTAAGTACGTAATATCTGACCTAAACCAGCACAGTGACAGCTCTTGGTTTCAAACTACCTCAGAGGATCCCTGAAAGAGGATTTGTGAAGACCATCCCCACAATATTTTGCAAACCTGAGTGGGTTCTGTAATTAATAAAACATCTCTAGAAATGTGAATGAAGCCGTTTAAGGGGTTTAAATGCAACATGGAATCTGACAAGCCAGAGTGCTTTCTTTATCCAGTGTGCAATGAATCATTTTGGTTTTGCTGTAAGACTGCACGAATGAAAACTTGTGTGTTTCTCAATGTTGTTAATATCCTGTAAGTAAAATTAAGAGTCTTCTTAAAATTTCTTTCTAAAATACACACAATTATTTTAATTACAGGATATTTCAAGATACACTTCACAGAAAAATCAGCCCTATTTAAGAAATTGGTTGACTTGGAGCAGAATGGAGCATTGCAGGGTCATAGAGTTAACTCTTCTTAGAAACTGTACAAATGGCCTTGTGATAATGTTCCAATTATTTAATCATTCATCATTAATAGGAAGTAATATTTGCTCAAATGCTCAAGCAACTTCAGAAATCAGGAGATATGGAATAAGTCTGGATGTCTACTTAAAAAAAACCCCAACAAACAAAATATTTGAAATGTACGTAACACAACACTGCCTGTGCCAAAATCAATCCCACTGTGTTTCTTCTCAACTGAGGTATCCCACAACCCTTTGCATGAGAAGATATGTGAAGCTTTTATCTGAATCTGCATACAAATTCAATAACTCTTCTGGACTGCACTCATTCTGAAGAGTGTAAGGATCAAAGAGAAATATAGAGAAGAAAGGAAAATTCTGCAAAAGAAATAAGCAATTTCTGCAATGACAGCATGAGAATTTTTACACTATGCAGATAAGATGGTATTCACACAAATTACACTTGATGTGTTTTGCACCGCAAAAAGAATTGGGGAAAGGAAAACTGCTTTGAATGTTTCTAGTAAATGGAAAATATTTCTGTCCAGGAATTACACAGGATTTTAAATTACTAACTGGTATCCAATTAAACAAGGTTACAAGCTAAATAAAGGCTCTCTATTAGCACATTTGAAGATATAATTCTGGAGAGAAGGGGGGAAGTGTCCAAAGTCACTACCTTTAAATGATTGGGAAATGCTGAAGTACCTTAGAACACTTGCATGCCTTTGGCTTTCATACTTGCAGATATTGAAAACGCACTGTGACTGAACCCATTCAAGCACCCTTAGCATCCATACAAGAGTGCAAAGGAAAAGCCTATCAAATACCACTTACTCTACAAGCTTTCATTTACAAAGCATAGTTCCTGAAAATAATTTGAGACTGTTTTGTTCAATGTTCCAAAAATACTCTCAGCATACCACTTTTCTTACCTCTATTTTCACACTGTCAGGTTTAACATATTGGCATCCTCCTGATCAGTGATGAAACCAATGTTAAACAACTCTCCATCACCAATATTTGAAGCCCTGGACTTGACTTATACTAACTATGCACCAACAAATATTCCACAACTAGGAAAAATCCTCCTTGGAAACCTAGCTAGAAGTGGACTGAGAAAACCATATTCACCCCTTCAGTATAGTCCTCTGCACAATTCTGTGAAAATCAGGTTTGGAATTGATGCAAGTTCATGGCAAAGGGAATGGTATTTCTGAAATTTCTGATTAGTGTTATTAAAATAGTTATAATTTAATTGCAGAAAAGTTTCAGTTTAATTTGTCATGACAGACTTAATTCCTAACAGTGGTAACAACTAAGTTTAAGCATAGTGCACACTCTAGTATATGTCTACCTGACTATAAATGGAATTCAGCCGAGGATAACTCCAATAATTCAGGTTACTCTTGCAAGTTATTAGGTAAGTTCAAACATGTACCACTAGCAACTGAACAAATATTTGGATCCCCTATCCAAAGTATTTTCCATCCACCTGGATCTTAGGATTTGTAGTCTTTGAAAGAATAGCACTCCAAAGTTAGGTCAGCTTCAATATCAATATGATATAGATAAACACAGATCTTATTTCCCTAATCTTCTAATATTGTTTCACTCCAGATGAAGGTGTACTCTGTCCCTTTGCTTAGCTGTAGATAGGAATCCAACGGCTGAACTGGAAGTAAAAGAGGTTTTTAACCTACGGTGATTTCCATGAGGGGGCTGTATATTTATCTGTGTAAGAAGAAAAGGCGGAAAATAGGACATGCTGAAAATATTTTTCAAGATGCATAAAAGCAGTAGAAGCAATGAAGAAGATGACATTCGTCAATGAATGAACAAAAGATTCAGAATTATTTGACACCTGAAAAAAGTTCTATGGCTCAGTAGGGAACGAATGGTTGGAGGGAGTAATTAAAATAGATATGCCCAAATCGACTTCCAGGGAAACTGTACAACAGTTCAAACTACCTGCTTCTGTTTTGAAATCTTTTGAAAGATATTAGCTATTCTAAAAGCATTGAAAACATTGGCATTGTTTTGGCATGCCAGCAGATCTCAAAACACCCTTCAAAAAGGAAACATGAACAATCTGATGCACTTTTTTTATCCTTTTAAGGTAATGAGCACACAACTTGCAACAGTCCCATCCCACTGCAAACTTCTAAAGTAATTTAAAGCAATGGTGTCTCTACTGGCCATCACACCAACTTGATTAAATGCCAGTCCACCTCTTGCATAGTATAATTTTTTTTTCATGTATGTCAGTATAAAAGACTAGTGCATTACATTTCCACACACTTAGTATTCAAGTGACTCCTTAGCTTATATTTAGCCTAGGATCTGTTTAGCTTACAAGATTGGACTGGACAAATCCCAAGAACATCATCGCTACAAAATAACCAAAGACTAGGATCTCAAGGAGAATAAACAGTTTTCTAAATTAATTTCAGAAGTTTAAAATACTTAATTTAACATTGATCTACATTTACTTCAAACTAGTATCTCTATTTTTTCATTCAATAATATTCTTTTCCTCACAAGCCCACATGGGTTAAATTTACAATTAGATAATAAAAGTGCTCAGTAAATTATTTTTTATGTGGCTATTATTTTATAATCTTTATACTAACATCCACCATGTTAATGAAGAGAAGATAATCTCAGTAATTTGCGTCTCCTACGGATATTGATAGCACCATTCGGAATTACAGTAATTCCACATGTCTCTCAGCAAAGAAGAAAATTAATATTCAGCAATGATTTTACAACTAATGGGACGAGTAAGAGTAAAACATGTCATATTGTAATGCACATAAACTCACGCCCCTATTGAACACAGTCTGAGGGATAATGCAATTACTTACAAAGTCAGCTTTGCTGTGGATATAGCCTGTGACTTAAACAAACAAACAAACAAAAGCCTATAAATATATGCTTCCTGCAAAGATGAATATATTGGGGGTGTCCAGCTCTAAGAGACAGAAGACATCTACAGACAAATTGGAATGGAAAAGGCCACACTATTCCTGTATAATTAACTGTTCTAGAAGGAAGTACTTTGGTTTTCACATTTTCATTTGGTAAATTTGACTTTCATTAATACAGTTTTCTCTGTGAATTATTTAAATAAACTTGTTTTCATGGGTTTTATCTAGCACAGATGTGTTCATGCAGCTGAATGATAGAGAGGAAATGAATGCGTGAAGAGCTAATTACAGGTATAACTAACAGCTTCATTGGTGCCATAAATAACAGGACAGAATCTGAGTTACAGTGTTTGGGCAAGAAATGTTACTGGACTTTTTAAAGATAATATCAGCAAACAAACATTTCAAGGAAACACTAGACTGAGAAGACAGAATTACTCCAGGGGTAGGGGCCAGAGGTTGTGTTTTTAATGGTGAAGTACCTTGATATGCTACACACTGACTTGAAAACTTGAGAAATCCAGAGTAATTGGCAAAAAGCTGTCATTTCAAACCCAAAAGAATGCTAAATGCCATTGTTTCACACTAGAGGTCACCCCCGGTAAAAAAATATAATTGTGGTATCTTTTATTTTTTGCCTGTGGCTGGTACAATATTGAAAGAGTGTCCCTTCTAGTATAGATGTAGGAATGTAGGTTTTGTGGTTTGGTTTTTTTTGGGTTTGTTTGTTTGTTTGGTTTTTGGGTTTTTTTGGTTTTTTGGGGTTTTTTGGGTTGTTTTTTTCTGGTGTGCTAAACACCAATTCAGTTGAGTAAAAGGAAACCTCATTGAAAAGGTTTTTCTTTTCATTATCACACAGAACACACAGAACCTGTTTATTATTCCACATACTGAAAAAGTTTTTGTTAAAGAAACCAGATATTGATTTTAGGGATTGTCTGTTAATAAACAATATAATAACATTTCAGTTGAAGAAATGTTATACCTCTCATGATCTTTTTGATTTTTTCCTTACTTTATTGATGAGGGTCAGCATTGTTGGCTAGGCACAGCAGCATATACATACACAAAATGTTTGACAATAATTTGCATTTGAACAAAAATAGAATCTCTATAGTACTGAAAGTGAGTATATCTTTACTACTATTCATAATTAGAACTTCAAAAAAGTACATGTCTATGTCACTGCAAGTATTAAGATTAAAAATTTAGGAGGATTTGAAAAAGAAAGAACTCCATATTAGGTTGATGTTAAGATCAAGATACAGCCACAGTAATTATTTGCATGTGCATTACTGTATATATGATCTTTCATTTCTAACCAGGATTTCAAAAATTAATGTTTGAAAATGGTTAGAGAGGGAAAGGTTATAAATGTTGTATTTATTTATTAGTATCTGTACAAACAGAAGTTCGTACTGAATATAACTAAGAAACATTTTTAGCTCTTCTATTGATCTATAGAAATGACAGGTATTCATTGATAAAGACATAAATCATTATCTTTTTGTTACCAGAGCTTAGAACATTTACAACTTATCAGTTTTTGCTTCATTCCTCCATTTTTTTCTGACTCTTATTCACAGGAGAGATGTAGCTAAAATTTCTGTGAAAAATCTGACTGCAGTAAATGAAAAGGAACTGACAGGATCAGGCCACTTCAGTGGGTTTGGTTACTGTGTTCTGAATACCTTACGTGTGCCAAAGCACCTTGAATAGTCAGTGAACCGTAACAGCTACCATTTCACTGAATACTCTAGAAAATTACCCATCTAGTTTGCCCTGATTTTCCTGCTTCATTTGTATAGGATGCTTACTGCCCAAAATGGATGACATATTGCACCTCTGAAATGCTGGGTGATAGTACACTACATCACATAGCCATGCAGTTCATTCCTACAGCTAGACACCTACACCAAGCCTCGGGGAACAGCAAGAACAAAGCAAAAAATTTATCAAGAAACAATGTGCCCCAGTGTAATGTACAGTCACAATAGAAATGTACATACAGTCATGTATAACCTTATGTTTCTTAGCACAAGTGTTTTTGTAATTCCTGTCAACTCTTGAATGCCTTTAAGATACAGAAATTTCTATCGTTTAGGTTTTATTTGATGCAAAATAAATTAATAAATTTTATTTTTCTCTTTAAATGGCAAAACGATGTCAGTACTCTTCAACAGATTTTTATATATCATTCCAGAAGAAATCATTATACAAATATGACATGACAAAGTACTAAAAATTTTGTTTTATCTTGTGGAAGTTTGGATGGAAAGAAGTATTTGGAAAGAAATTTTTAGGCAAAAATCAGAAAAATTCAAACCTAATTTACAAGGCTCATAAGCCTGAAGGGTCTTATAAAAATAAAAACACATAAAGATCCATGCTTTAAAGAAGAAAAAAACCAAGGAGATGAAACTAAGAATGTGGTAAAAATTATGTCCTTTAATTATGTAACTTCACATGTTTCAAAACTATGGCTTAAACGCCCATTATCTCAACAATAGATGTCCTCTGGATTATATACACCATTGTAACTCTTTTTTCTACTCATTGGTGTGTTTACTGAAAGTTATTTCTTTGCTTTTCTTTTAAGACAGTTGATGGATATTTCAAAATCTTGTTTGAGACCAACATGAACTCTAGTTTTAACTAGTTTTGTTTTAATAAAAGACTGATTTTCATTCACACATAATAGAAATAAAAGCTATAACTGAATTGCAGTTAAAAGAACAGTGATCTACTTTTTACAGGTGCCTATGAGGGCAGCAGGGAGAGTGAAGACAGCCACTACTAATTAGTCTACAGACAGTAGAATTAAATTTCATTTTTTATGAAAAGGATTAGAAAAGTTTTGCAAGATTTGGGAGGAGAGGGGAGGAAACCAACAAACAAAAAGCAAAACCAAAAGAAAACCCAAGAAATATTTCACTTGGGAAAAGTTGCCTCCAGAACATGAATAATTTCATCATTGTGTTTATCCTAATGGGAGTTTAAATTCATGTAATAAATATCATTGTAGCATCCACTAATGTCTTACAAAGTCTTTGAATCATGCAAGCATATTTATAAGTGGTTAACATGAGATTTTTTGCTATAGAGACTGAAAAGTCAGAAGAATCTCACAGAACATGTTAGCAGCTCAGACATCCCAGGGTATAGGCACAAGCTGAGCCATAAAAAGTAGATACATACAGATGCACCAGGAAAGTTTACTATCTCAAACACCAAATTTAGTTTAAAAACTGATTTAGAACAAACAAATCAAACAAATTTAGAACTAAATTGATTCTGTTCCCTCAAGAATTGCAGTAAAGGTGGATTTTTGCTTGCCAAAAATATACCACAAGCCAACTGTTGTTACCTCATTTGCTAAAAATATATGCATAAGCCACTTTGCATAATAAACATACAATACAAATATTTGAGCCAGAAGTGACTTTTAGATATTATCCCTTACATACCAAAACCAATAGAACAAGATACACATATAGTATAAAATGTGTAGCAAGATACTATTCATGAGGATTAGTCTCTGATATGATCTTATGCAAGAGACTCAACCAGCTCATAGGGTTTCAGCAAAAAGAATTACCTTAAAATAATCCAGCTATGGTTCTTAATGCCTGTCATTTTATGGTCGAACCAGAAACAAAGTAGTCAGCAAAATAAGATTATGAAGTCTTACTTTTTAAATTAAGTATCTTCTACATGCTTTCTTGGTTCTGACAAGAGGAAATAACTACACTCAACTTGAGAAACTCCAGAAATTCTGAAATCCAAATGTTTTGATCGTTCTAAAGGCCAGGTATGGTGTCCAAGCTGGCAAAACCCAAAAACTGTGTTCTTGCCTCTCTTTCTCTGCAGGAGCACAAGCATCTTTTCTGTTTCATTTTAATGAGTCAACCAACAACTCTAGGACCAGCAGCTGTGGTATCATAGGAAGCTGCATTCTTGCTACTGTACCGTGTCACTCTCATGAGTCTGATATGACCACTCTGCCAGTGCAGACGTCTCACTTCTGGTACCAAGCTTCCTCACTGAGACCTAGTCAAAAGTTCCAACAAAGAGCTGAACTGCACAGCACAGGAGTTCTCTGGCAGCTGGTAGAAGGCAAGTGTGAAGACACCTGAGTACCATGCAACCCCAGGTAAAAGCCTGACCTTGGGAATTCTGCCTACACGCAATCCGTTTTTACTGACTGACTTGAAGAACCACCTTCATAACTTATACCTATAAAAATATGTGTGTTTGCTTGTGTGTGCATATGTATCTATGTATATATATATATATATATATATGTCTAAAGACATCCAAGCGTGCAACACATCAGCCCTGGGCTGACAAAGGCCTTCTTGCATGTACTGTTGCCTGTCTGGAAGAGGTTACAGATGGAACAGAAGACAAGACTAACATGGAATGACTTCTCTAGCAGAAATCTTGTTACAGCAAGAGAAGGGCACAGAATGAATCAGTTCTTCCAGATGGTCTGAAGAAAGGCAATTTATGAGGAGGAGAGAAAGAAAAATACAGTGGCAGAAAAGCTCAGGCTGAGAGGAAAAATAAGCAGCTTTCACCTTGTTCCTGACACAAAACAGCAGCTGAAAGACAGTGTCTGTTTTGGTGACAGGGAAGAAGAAAACAGTAAGCAGAGAAGAGTGGGATGTCTCTGGTACAGTTGAGAGCATCTAGGAATTCAAATGATAACAACAATTTCTGTGACAGAAACGGCAGCTGTTACTGTTTATTCTATGGTGTACTTTACTTAATGTGCAACTTGTTAAAAAACAAGTCCAAGAGTGGAGTTTGGGGCCTGGAGCACTGGAACAGGTTGCCCAGAGAGTCTATGGAGTCTCCTTCTCTGGAGATATTTAAGAACCATCTGGACACAATCCTGAACAACACATTCTAGGGAACCTTGTTTGAGCAGAGAGATTGTTCTAGATGACTTTCAGTGGTCCCTTCCAATACTACCCGTTCTGTCACTGTGTGACAGTCTAAACCTGAGGTGAAAGAAAAAGGTAAGGTAAGACAGGAGGAAATTGGGCTGGGTTGAATTAAAGGGGAAAGAAAACAAAGAAAGTGACAGACTCCTATGAAGACAGGCTGAGAGAGCTGAGGCTGTTCAGCCTGGAGAAGAGAAGGCTTCAGGGAGACCTGGTAGAAACCTTCCTGTACCTAAGGTAGGCACACAAGAGAGCTGGAGATGGACTTTTGACAAGGGCATGTAGTGATAGGACAAGGGCCAATGGCTTTAAACTGAAAGAGAGTACATTTAGATTGGACACCAGCAAGAAATTCTTTACTGTGTGGGTGGTGAGGCACTGGAACAGGTTGCCCAGAGAAGCTGTGGATGCCCCATCCCTGTAAGAGTTCAAGGCCAGGCTGGATGGGGCTCTGAGCAACCTGGTCTAGTGAAAATTATCTCTGCCCATGGCAAAGGGATTGGAAGTAGATGATCTTTAAGGTCCCTTTCAAGCCTGCTATGACTATGCTGGCCACTGCTGAAAACTAATGTGCCTAAAGCTTCAATCCAGTACTAAAAACATGATCAGTGAGGTCTACGATGTCTTATAACACCAACTAATAACATACTGAAACTGCAGAAGCATAATTTATATGCACAAAAACAGGCTAGCAAAGCATGAAAGAGAAAACACTCAAAACGAAGACCACTTTTTATTTGTTGTAAGTGAAAAAAAATAGAAAAAGAGGAAAAAGATGACCTTTCCTTAAAAAAAAACCAAACCAGCTGTACTTGAGATAGAAGAGGAAAACTAAGGGGCTACATACCAGATCTTTAGACAAACGATGTATCATACCAATGCATCTTTTCTATACTTCTCAAGGCTAATTTTCATACACCTATTTTTCACACCATGGCACAGATTATAACATGGCAATAGTATTTGATTCAGAATGGTCAAAAAATCCTCAATCCTCTCTACAACTGATTTTGTATAGAAACATTAGAATGGCTGGTTTTCTTTGCAGTAGAAATGTGTGAAACTGTAGCAAGTAGCAAACCAAAAAGTACCAGTAGCAAACCAACAGAACACATAAACCACCTGACTCCTCAGCTTTATCTCCTTAATTTAACTTGCTGTTTGACAGGTATTTTTTTAAATAATGTTAACATATTACACTGTTCTTGTGTGAACTAGACTATGGTATGGGGAGTTTTCTGTTGCTCTAGTCCTAGTTGACGGCTCAAAAATCAAACATTCATGAAAGATGTTCTAGTTGTTCAAAAGCAGGAAAAATTATGTTTGGTATTTCAGTCCTCTGGAAGAGTAATTACCTACACCATTACAGCAGATGCCATCATGGTTGTGTAAAAGGGGAAAGCACAACAGTGGTTAAGAACCCAAGTATTTGCTCTTGCGAATTAAAGCTCTAAAGAAGGTGCTTAACAGATTATTGCTGAGTTCTTGAACAGCAGCAGTCTGATTTACAGCCAAAACTCACATGCCTTTGAACCATTTTAACTTGGGGAATAGTAAGCTGTGGCACAGAGCTACACTGAGTAATCAGGAACAGGACTTTCATGCTGGTTTTGCCACAAGGAGTATCTATGTTTGACAATTCCTTAAACTGCTTTTAAAAGTGCATCTGAGACTTAATGCTTATCCTCCATACAAATGTCCTGACCTTGCTGATCACGATACATTTATGTAATGGCTTATATCTTATTATATTTAAAATTACTTGGAATTTTTTTTAATTCAGACATATAATTAAATAATCATTGTTTTCTTTTATTCTTTGTATTTGTGCCTGTTCCTACAACTATTTCTCACCAGAACTCCCCTAATGGCCTGTCCTGACTAAGAAACCAAAACACTGCAGAAAAATGTCAATAGAAAAAAAAAGATGTTTGGTAGAAATTCAGAAACAGGATACATCCAGAGTGTGATTGTATGCATTTCAGTCTCTGGTGTCCCTTTTACCTTTTGTTATTCTTTTTGTCTTTGTTCTCTCCACACTTCCAGCTATTTTTATCACTCTGCTCTCTGCCAAAAAGGTCTGTCCATTTAGAAACCAACATGCATCTATCTGACCCTGTTCCAGAGACCTTCTTTTGACAAGGAACAAGAGCAAGCTGCTGGCTCAGTGGCAATGGCAGACTTTAAAGTCATCAGCAGTAGGAAGAAACAAAAAGATTTGAGCCCTATTTGGCTGGAAACCATCACCTCTTTAACATTCATGTTTGCCATGCCCGTTCAGCATCTTGAAGTCCAAACCAGCCTCAGACTCAAACTTAGCCTTTAATTTTTTTGTAGTAATTTTTACTACAAAACTAGGAGGCAGGATATTTTAGGATATCTAGAGTAAGGGATTCCCAGAATGTAAAGTCTGGTTTATATATTAAAAAATAATAATAATAATTAAGCTTTTTGCTTCTATTCAGTTGCTACCTTTGTTTGAACCAATCCCTTTCCCTCCACATATGTTAAAAAGGAAACAAGAAGTAAGAATTCCCCCCAAATAAGGTCCAGTTATATTATCCTACAGTTTTTAACTCACAGCAAGTGATATTCACATGTAAGTTTACAGATCTAGTTAATGACAGGAATATGTTTTATCCTTAAACTAGTATTTAAAAATCAAAACATTAGTTTAAAATGATTTTACTTTTTATGTATGTGTGTAAATTTACAAATGTTTTCTGGCTTCTCTTCTACTATTCTACCATAGAAAGATAACTATTTTTTTCTTTATTTTAATGTGGGAAAAAAATCATCTTGAGGCTTACTGAAACACAATAAATGTAAGGTCTTCATTCACTGAAAGCCACTTTAGAAAATGAGGAAAAGCTCATTTCAGCATCTTTTCAAATTTTACCTAAAACACTCTAAAAGTACAATATGCTATCCAGTAGTACCATATATCTTCAAGACAACCTTCATTCCTGTCACCTTGCCATAGTGTGGATTTTGGCTAGGAAGGAGAACACCTTTGCATTCTCTTTGCAAAGCTCAACAGCTTTAACAGTCTGTTTGTTTAGAGAGACAAAGCAGAGGCAAAGGGAATATATGTGTCTGTGATTGATCCTAATTATTTTCAATTCCTTGACAGTAGGCAAAGGGTGGAGAGTCTCAAGGAACACCAGCCAGAAAATTATGTGTCTGTAAGAAAAAATAAAGTTTATGTAAAAGCCACCTCTGGAGAATTACTAAAAGACAACGCTCAGCAAAAAAGAATTGTCTGCACTGGCTTAGGTAGTTAGTCTTGGTCATATCCCAGATTGTCATAAATTGTAGCACAAATATCTTAAAGCTGACTTAAATATCATGAACTTTAAAGTAGGGGTGAGGAGAAAATAAGGTACTGTCATATCTTTACATTTACCACCTTTGTTTTGACTCTTTAGGATGGTCCAAGGCCAAATTTCAAATTTTTCTCTATAGCTAGAAGTAAATAAATTCTTCTTGTTTCCTCATACCCTCAGTGAAAGATTTGTTTTCTATTTAATACCTGTTCTCAGAAACCAGAGCCTGAGTTAAACGTTGAACTATTATCACTTTGTGACAAAACAGCAAGGGCTGGCAATGCTCCAGAATTGTTACTAGAAAGTGTTCCTCATGAATGAAAGGCTTACAGTTTTACTCAAAACAAACCAAACAGGACTTTGCAGGTCCTCAAGATTTTTCAGGCTTTAGGTATGCAGGTGAGCAAGCCCTGCTGCTCAGCTTCCTATATTTGCAGGGAGACACAATTACTTGTGTGTTCATGGGTCCTTGATCTAAGGGGAAGAGAAGCACGGCCACACAGTGTGGCCATCCACTTACGTCTCACCAAGCCTAGATTTCAAAGCCCAAAGTTCATGAATCTTTAGATCAGACATCCTTTAGATAGCAAGTCCACAGTGGAGAACACAACTGATCTTTGGCTCAAACCCTTCACCTATTTCCAAAAATGAAAAACTCTTTCTTTGCAAGTTATCCCAGAAGAATATGGTAACTTAAAAGCCTTCATCACATAGAAGTAAAACTTTAGAACATTTTTAAACCAAGAAGTTCTCACATTTACCTTTTCCAGTAGCACTGGTAGACTTGGTGTTGTTTATTTCCTGGTGGCATAAACTAGAAAACAGGCATATTTTATTATAGTTAAGAGTTAAATAGAGATACCCCAAGTTTGGCTAATATTCTCATTTTCTTGAGACCAAAGAACAGCTCATATACATTTATTTTATGTCCATTACAAGCCAATCCATCTTTGATTTTTATGCTGAAGCCACCTCAGCTGATTTGCTTAGCAGTGTACAAGTGACTTCACTTTTTTCTCTGCAATGAAAACAAGTTCAAACAGCCAATCCTTCTTCCTTTCATGAAAACTCAACGTCTCTAATGGCTTTTCCAAGCAAAGCCTGAATCTTTCTTTGGTCACTCAGAGTGCACCGTGGTAATGAATCCATGTCTGCTACAACAGTTTGTATTTAAGTTGGCTGCTTTCCCTCATGTTTCCCTCAGACTGGAGAAAGATTTATAAAATTCAGTTTCCAGGTGTTCCTACACTGACATTGTTGGGAATAGCAAACCACTTGTAATAACAAACCAGACAGATCAGAGAAAAGATGACACAGTTGGCAAAAATATTGGCATGATTCTGGACAGCAGGATGGGCAATATTTTAAGGGCATTTTATATTTCTTCACCCACTATCTACAACATAAAATTGAACTGTACCTAGATGGGATTTCCATGGGAATTAAATATCCAGCTTCAGTTGAATATCAATACAATTTTGAGCCTCTATTCCCATATTCTACTCTGCAGATCCTTGCCAGAATCTATTTGGAGAGCATATCTGTCCACCTGCAGCACACTTTCAGTTAACCATATGCTAATCAAATATTGGTTATTCATATTTAAGCTCACTTTGGCAAATGAGGACAAAAAAGTAAATAACTATAAAGGCTGTAAGAGTAGGGAGGAAAATCACTTGAGGAAATTTATCCCAAACACAACACAATTTTGCATTTAGAATACAAGCAAATACTCATTTCTATTTGTGAAAAAAGCATTTGACATTAATAAAAAAGAAGGAAAAATAGAGACATAAAAAATGCAGTTATAGAGAACTATAACGACTTGAAAAACTCCAAATTCCATTCAATGCAGTTTGTTTAAAATACAGTACCACTTCTAATTCCACTAATTTCTTTTAGGATTAAACATTCTTTCAACATCGTCTTAGAGAAATATTTCTTGAAACTCTATTATTCCTTTTTTAAGTGATTATTTATGTGTTATGCACAAAATCTTCCAAATTGCAGGAGAAATCACCTCTGTGTAAAGGGTCAGGAGTGGTCTGTAGTTCAATTTAAGAAAAATTCTTGGAGCATTTAACTTCAGCCACAAATACATATAATATGCCAAACTATATTATGTGGGAGGGTTATACTTCTGACTTGTGTTTGCATGTTGGAAACAAGAAATCCAGTCATGGATGTCACAAAGATAATTTTACCATTGAATTAAATTGAGTATTGAATTAAAAATACGTTTCTTCAGTTCTGATTGCCCAGAAAGTATGAGACTGAGGACAATCACAGGGAAAAAGTAAAAGTACCATGTTACTCTTATTAATTATTTAATTATAATGGTAAGATCAACATATTATAATTTAGTTTCCATACTTTCTTTGCTAACAAAATTTCAGTCTCCCCAAAACCAACAGTGGAAACCAAGTGCATTGAACACCAGATCCCTCAGTATCTGCCTTCTTCTGTGGAATATTTACTAGAGCGTTCAGCACATGGTTTAGAGGCAGGCATGCTTAAGGACTGTGTTTCACTTCCTGACACAATTAATTGTATTATGAATCAGAGTTCTAATGAAGATTAGTTGTTATGTCTCAATGCAACTGTACTGGGAAAGAGAGACAGCCAAAGAGATGGGGAATTTGGGCAGCTGTGCACTTGTTTATCAGACACACAGGGTCAGAAGGTAAATGGTGAGAAATCACAGGATGATTTTGTGGGTCTGTTACAGTGATTTTGTTGTCTCAGGTGAATCTTTGAAATCTCTGAAGGTTGAATATTGAGAAGCAGGTTAAGAGCTAGGGAGGAAGGGAAGCAGACAGACTAGATAAAAAGAAAATATCAGAGTACGTTAAACTGAGTAAGTATATAAAATACTTGCAGTTGCTTGCCTGCAATTCCTAATATATACCACACTTAAAACTGCAAAGCATTCCCACAGTTTGTAATAAGAATAGGGCAGCAACACAACATCCAGAAGTACAAGTTTTATTAAAATCTTTTATCTAAAAGAATTAATAATTAAGATAATCTAAAAATTACCTAAATTCAGCTGGAATTTTTCCAAGGACCAAGACGAGGCTGTTGGTACATCAAGCTTTTTATTAAACAACATGTGGACCAAGAATGGAATCTCTTACTGTGTAGGGTGTTTCCTTTGTTCTTTTGCCAAATTAGAACCAAAATGCACAGTCTAAGAATTAAAATAAAAAGTAGTTATACAAACAATTTTAAGACTTGCTCTAATTCCAGAATTTTTACAGCAAAGAGAAAATGAAATAAGTATTCATGTCCTGAGAGACTGTTAAAATGAGTTTGTGAAATGCCAAAAAGTGCAATGAGTAATTACTAGAGAGTAACCATTATGTTCTTATAATAATATTAGTTTACACTCTTCAATCGCCAGACATCCTTAAAATGTGACAAATATTGACATAATAAGATGCCAGTATGCAGACAAGTTTCTAAATGTCTCCTGTATCAGTGATGTTTGGCTTCAACAGACACATCTGCTCATACTAATTTGCAATGTTGTAGTATTGCAAACATTTAAAAGTATCAACATCCAGTACAACCTTCAGAATTAGATACTGAAGCAAGACATTTCTTTGTTAGAGCTGGGTAAGTACTTTCTTAACAAAAATTCAGTATTTGCAAAAATTCTGTATCTTAGGCCTATAAAGGAAAAATTCAGTTCAGTGATTGAATGACATTGAGTGAATTCAAAAGCAAAAATGAACACTCACATTCATGTTTGCAGCATATATTTCAGCTTCCATTTTATGCTGTTTTAGCTTTCTTAGTGACTTATTAACTTCCTGCATCATCTTTATCAATTAGCATTCTACAACTGAGCCCTAATTATTCATTAATGGAAAATATTTTGGACACTACATTGTCACATTTTCATGACACATTTAGCCTCAATTTGTTTGCTTTTCATTCTTAGCTGTTCTGTCAGTACCCATTCAAAAATTTAATCCTGATCAAGACTGATCAAAACAATTTCACATACAAGCTACACTAATCAGTTGATGCCAACTTTCATTGCTTTTCTGTCTGGTTATTGTAGTTAACCACAATACATTATATTTTTTCCTTTTAGAACAACGCTGGGCACAGATAAACAACTCACAGGAGCCTTTCCAGGTGAACCCTGAAGACGTGTTTCTCAAAAGGATTTATGAACAGCTTAAGCTCACCCTGTTCTTACAAAATAAGGAGGAATGTTGCCAAGCTACTAATACCCCAAGCTCATGGATGCAGACATAACAAGACATTACATGCTTACCAAGCTGGCCTCTCTAAGACAGCAAAGGTGTAGCTTTTTAGTCTAAGACATTCAGGTGACTACCATTTCTACATTTTGTAGAATATTTGTAGAATGAATGCTAAATAACAGCAGCTTCCTTTCAAAACTGATGTCATGCAACCAAGAAGAAAAAGAAATGAATGCATACGTTGTTCTTTGACTTATTTTCAAAGGTTTAGGGGCAGAGAAGTCCCCAGAAAATACACACCTGTAAAGAGGCTGAAAAAGAGGCAGGGAAGAAAAGCATTGTCATCAGAAAGAGTAAACCACCTGTTAGGGAACAACTAAGGTCACGCAAAGGTTATTTTCTGCTACATCTCTATGTTTCTATTTTAAAGCTTCACAGACATTTAAGCACAAAAGCTTCTTACAATCACACTGCATTCAAAAATTCTAAAAGTGAATGTGTTTGCCTTATCATAAGGAGGAGAAACCTCAAAGTACTGCAATGTAGGTCATTTTACACTTCACCAAACCATTCATGTAGCTCTGACTTGCGACTACATAAATATATTCTTAATATCCACCAATCCTATGACTTTATAAAGCAACTATCATAGTAGTGTTTGAGCAAAGTTTTGAATTTCATATGCAATTGCAATCCCATGAGACCCAGATTGAACACCCAGTTAAGCATTGATTTAAATGTAAAATTGGCTTGGATCACTATCATGGCATTCGTCTTACTCTTACTCTTCTTATTCCTATTT
>QWTY01010484.1:0-15929 GCA_008033365.1 Pseudorectes ferrugineus | reverse complement strand
TGGCATTATCGCCACTAACTCTGCATTAAGCATCCTGATGTTTTACAGTCCTCTGTGGAAATCTACTGACCTGGGGGTTCCTGATGCAGTGGACAAGCTCAGTCAGGTCAGCAGCAAAGCTGAAGGTGTATCCAAACACCAATTTCTACCTTTAGCCATTAGCAGGAGAGGGAGAAATTCATTGTTGTGATTCCTTTGCAAGGAAGACAAGAGTGGACAAAATACTAGGTTCTTTCCACCATTAAATCTATTGTCTTCCCAACCCTACTCTTATCACAATTTGCTGTGCTTTCAGGGGAAGAGATTCAGTGCTACATGCTGTCTTTAGGGTAAGGATTTTTGTGTTTATCTGCACGCTCACTGCCAAGGCAGATAAGAGACTTTATTCTCTACATTATCACTATTTTTCTTCTTCCTAGGAAGACTGACTTTAGAAAGAGGGGTAAATATTTGAGCTCGTTGTGCAGACCTAAAGTGAGGCTCTGGGTCTTTTTGTACTTATTTATACCCACTAAAATAATCAGCTTTAAGAGGCTTTTTCAGCTTTTTGGGCTAAAACCTTTCTTTTTGCTGATCTTTGCTTGCTCTGTTCATTATTCTGTGCTAGACTCTTCCCTCCCCTGATTGCATGTTATCACCTTCAATGGAACAGCTGTGTCATTGCTAAAGGGTGTTAATCTTCCCCTACCTAACACCTTATTGACAGCCAGAGTCACGGAGGCCCCCAGTCTTTTCTGACTTGGGTGACTTCTCAAAACAATCTTTTTTTTAGCTTCTTTTCATTTCGTACCAATCCCACCACAGTCTAACCTGGAGACATAGCCACAGCCTGGCACAGCCACTCCTGGCTTGGAATGTTCTGCCTGTATCAGTTCTGGTGATCATAACCAGGAGAATATTCCCTAACAATGTCAAGGGACAATAAGCCCCAGCTAATCAATAAGCACAATACCTATGGCACATGGGAGCCCAGAATAGAAGCTGCTCCGGCAGGTGGGACAGCTGGCTTGAATTTTTATTTCATGGTTGTGAAAGGCACCACGGCTTTCAGCGAGACAAGAGCGGCGCTGACAGTGACAGATCCCCTGTTACATTGTGCCACCAAACAGAACGAGACACTTCAGCAGATACAGTTCCATTTTTCTGATAGTTTTGTAATGAGTTGAATTAGTCTAGAACTTTATTTTTTTCTGAATTCCCTTTGCCCGCCAGTGTTCTGGGCTGCCCTGCATTTTCCAAGGTCACCTTTGTGTGCTGAGGTGATTGCCTTAAAACCGATCTCCCTTAAAACAGCCAGCACAGCAGTGGGTACCCTAGTTGGGATTTCTGCCATCCCATGAATGCTGGGTCCAAGGAGATCTTTTCCAAACACAGCCTGCCATGCAGTGTAGCAACAACAGGAAACACCCTTCTTTTAGTCTTTACACTCCTGACTATGAAGTAAATGAAGATACTCAGATTTATCCTGCTTGTGTTCAAACACAGCCCTGAGGTGCTGAAGTTGGGAAGAAATTTCCATTTCCTCTAAAGTCAATGGAAAGAGATCGAAACCACTGAGCTCACTGGTGTCACTTCATAGAGGTCTTCCTGTGGGTGACACAAGAGACCTCAGGCAGTGGCTCCTAACAGGAGACATGAAACAGGCAATCACCACCACTTGTTCTGGTCTCCTCTTACAGGCACTGTAGCAGAGCTGTGGCCACCAGAAGGACGATCTGAGCAGCCCCCTGCTGATATAACCTCAATTTCCCACCAAGCCTGAGCATTTCCGACAGCAGAGGGCATTTACCAGTTACTGCCGAGCACATCAAGATGGATACAGTTCTCTTGTTGTTTGGATTAGGAGGTAAGTCCAGAAAAAGGAGACAAATGGGCTCATAAAACAAATGTAGCATTTATTTTATACAGCAATTTTTTCATCCTACCTCTCCAGTACTTAAAAAGGCAGCTGGGCACAGGGGTTTGAGTACAGAACTGAGAACTGGGAGTGAAGGGGCTTTTGCAGGACTTGAACTGATGACCTAACTTTAATCCCAGTGTAACTGGAGTTATCTAATTGACTGTGATCATTACATTTATTAGACTGGTCAAAACTGGGGCAATACTAATAGGAAGTCTGTGCCCAGAACAGCTGTACCTACCAGCCCGTGTACCAGCACTCACCTGATGATGTGTCTTAACTGAAGATATATCTGCTGGCTGTGACTGTCAATTGATCCTCACAAATAGTGTATCCCCCTTCAGATACACCTTCTGTGAGGCTACAGTTCCAAATATCCTGCTGCAGCTCCAAAGCCAACAGCAGATTTCTTTTGGGCATGAACTGGGCCAGTGATATTCTCAGGCTGGCTTGGCCACATGTAGTCACTGAAAGAACGAGGCCAACACAGAGTGTCAGTAATGAAAGAAACACAGAACCCCAGGGAAAATATGAACATCATCTTATTTGCCCACCAGCTGATTCCTTATCAATAAGTGATGTAGCAGAAAGCAAAGTTGTATTAACACGTGCTGAGAGGCTGCTGTCACATGGAGCGGCACCGCACGTGGGATAATAACCTGGGCTTGATGCTCTCGAGCCCACAGCAAAGCAGAACATGCCAGACACCCAATTGTTTTCCCTTTTTCTTTGGTTTTTCTTTTCACTACACACAAATAACCTGCTCAGCTCAACAGCCTTAGCTGCCTGCCACCCCGTGAGCCCTGGGGAGCTGAGCTGGCTGGCCAGCACGTCCGCAGCATCGGGGCTTCAGTCAAGCCATCGCTTGCTGGCCGGCTGCGCCTGCCCTGTGATGGTTTGATACGGCCAGAAATTACAAACGATTCTTTTTCCCATCTCATGAGAAGGAAACCCATCAAAAACTGGCTGAATATTTGATCTCACGTAAAATGAAAGACAAATGCACTCAGCCTAGAAATAGGTTTGCTTCAGGATGTCGGCTTTGTTCGCTGTGACCAAACTCTGTGCCCAGAGCTCCCAGCCAGGCAGCCAAGAGAACTCTGAATTTTACTTAAAGAATTGGTAAGGTCACGGTGGCCTGAGCCTCTCAGGGCTGAATTAATCTCCTTGGCACAGCAGCCCGCGCTGAGTGCTTGTGCTCGCAGGTCCATTCGTGTAGAGCAATGCCATCCAGTGGCTGCTCCGATCCATCACAAAGCCAATGGCTCCTTCCCGAGGCACATTCCATGAGCAGAAATGTTTCTGCTCTTGTTCCCAGCTCGGGCATTTCACATTAAAAGGCTGCGACAGTGCCCAGAGTGATTGCTTCCAGCTTCTTTGGCTTTTTGCATGTAAAACCTATGTTTTAAGTAGCAGCCACTTGAAAATGTTTAATAGACATTCAGGGGGAAATAATATTTTGCATGTGTAGTCCCAAGTACACAGATTTGTCATCAGGCCCAGGTTTTGGTGTGAGGTGTGATTATATGGAGTCATGTGGAAAATGATGCTGATTTTTGAGACAAAAATGTCATCTATGAATGAAACTTTCTGTGTTCAAAGGCCAAGAGGTACTGAGTCACTCAGTGTGACATTTTCCCTTGAGGAAAATGCCCAAGGGGAAGGATGAGCAAGGGCTGGGCTGGGCAGAACCTTTCTCCATCAATGTCACACTTTAAAGAGCCCCACTATTGCCAGCTACTCAAGGGCTGGCCGTTTTGGGGGGTAGAGAGGCTTAAACCTGCTCGGCTGCATTCCCCCCTCTTGCCATCTCCCAAAGACCCACCATCACACAGCAGCACAGGCCAACATCCCTTCGTGACTAGATAAAGATGTCAATGTTTTTGCCTCTTGCACTGCCCAAGTCAGCTGTAATTGCATAGTTTGGGTGATGGATCACCCCAAGCACCATAACCTGTGGGACACGGAGCATCCCGGGAGCTTTCCAGTGCAGGCTCTGGCTGTGCTGAAGGGCGTAACCCTGGTCTCACTATGAGGCAGCCCTTGTAGCTGGATGGATGTTCCTTGTGGGTGCGACCCCCTTTTCTCCTGGATCCTTTGCTGTTGCCAGCGATCCTCCAGCCGGGCTGTGCCTGCTGCTGCTGCTGCTGCTGTGTTCGGGTGCTGCTGCTCCTGCTCCGCGGTACAAATTCCAATCAGGCGCAACAAAGCCCACCGGGTGCTGCTGACAACAGGTGTCTCATTAAACATCTCTCAACCTTACAGGCATTCGCATTGACAAGAACCAAACTCACACTCAATCACAGCTTAATCACAGCCAAACTCTATTAACAAGTCATACTAATTACCAACTTCTAACAATTTCTCAGGTTCAGAGGCAAAATATCCTTTCTTTATAGATGAAAACAGACTTGTGATACCCCAGCTCTGGCCATAATTAGGTCCTTTTAAACAAAACAAAACTAAAAAATCCAGACGGATCCCTTTGTGATAGCGGTCCTGGAAGTACAGTTGTACAATGAGATGTTTTGTTTGTTTTAATTTTGTATCTGCTGTGTTGCCCACAAGGGTCCAATTAGCTTGTTACAGATGCTTGTATCAGTTTTATCCACTTGTCTTTTTTTTTGGTTCTTTTTATTTTTTTTTTTTTAAGAGGGGTAACTTGTAGCACAGATTGCTGGCCTGCAGGCATCCAGAGATCAACAACCAGCTTTCTGTGATACCAAGCCCCCTGTGAAACAGGCAGCCCTTACCCACAGCATTCATAATGCAGAGGGTAAAACGAACAGAGGGGAGGGAGGAGCTTGTGCTGGATTTTGGATTATCATGGAATAATCTGGTGTGTTCAGAAATGGCCTGAAGGTGGCAATTCTGCCATGGCTAAGAATAACTCTGACAAACTTTGGTTCCTACACCTTGGAAATTGAAATGCAGGTTTTATTTTTAATCACCGTGAAACAAAACAGAGAGCTCTGAAGAGGTGGCTTTGAATTGTACATGGCACTATTTACTCCTGTCCCTTGGCACGCTCAGCACACGTGCAATTCCGTGCTAAGCTGGATGCTTTCCTCCCTTGTGTGGCTGTATTGAGTGCCCAAGCACTTGAGAACTCACTTGTATAATCGATACACACACAAAAGGGAACATATAAATAACGAGAAGAATCTGACTTGAACTGACAGTGGGGGAATCGCAGTGAGGGCTAATGCCTCGTCCTTAACTCATGCTACTGCTGGAGAGGGAAAAACACGCACATCAGACTGAGTTAAGGACTAACATCAGATTTTCCAGCATTTTCCAAGCAGCGTGGTTCAAGGCAGAGAGGCTCCTCTGAATACCTTTGGTGCAAAATCCAGGAGCTGCTTGTTTACCTGTTGCTGGGTTTAGTTGCTGTTTGCTTTTCCTGTCCTTAATTTTAAAAGGGAATTAACATCTCCCCTGGAAGAATCTGATGAGGCAGCTCAGCAGAGACTCACCAACCCGAGGTTTAGCATCAGCAGTTATTGTTACCTCTGGCACAGGCAGCTTTGTCCCTTCAGCGAGGCGTGGCAGGATGAACGCCGGATACCTGAAACTCCTGGGAGAAGCCTGTGTTTCCTGGGCTAGGTTGGTGTGATGTGGAATCTCAGTTCATCCTGCTGTGAGGCTCTGTGGAGCTGCAGGCACTCAAAAGCAGCTGCAGGGAGGAGCAGGGTGGCACCCAGCTATGGAGGAGATGGGGCAAACCTACCCACCTTCCCTCCCCACGGGCTCCATCCTTGGCTTGCCCATACTGCCAGAAATCAGCTGTGACTGTGGTGTGATGAGGTGTCACCATGGCTTAATGGCCATGCAGGACAGGGCAAACTGGTCCAAAAAATATTGTTACCTGGCAAAACCAGAAGGTTTAAGGTTTGGTGCTGAAAGCTTTGTCTTGCAGGAGTAGTCTTCTCCTCCTGACACTGCCATCCTCCTCTATGCTGATGCTGACCAGGTGCACTGAAGTGACTCCCTGCCAGAGGATGGAGCACAGGAGACCACGGATCAGCACATTGTACAAAGCATAACACACAGCAAAGCCTTTTCTGCCTCTCTCATGCCACTGAAGGTGAGTTTCTGAGGCTCTGGAACAAGAAGTAGAAGGGTTTTTTTGGTGAAAATGCTTGTTTTCCATGTAACGTCCACTCCTGCTTGAGTAGCAGGGAGGATAAAAAGAAAGATCTTTGTTGAGAGCCATAGTAAGGCAGATGAGAGATGAAATATCCATCTGCAGTGGAATAACCATGAGAGCATGCATGCAGTGTTTCTTTGGGGAAAATGGGAGATTTTGTCTAGCCATAGTCTTGTTTCTCTTAATAAGAGGCTGTTTCAGACCAGAGCAGAGCACTTTCCCTGGCTTTTGTCAGATGAAATTGGGAAGAAAAGGTTAGCAGGTGCTGGCAGGAGTTCATCCTAGATCCCAGTTCCTCCAGTATACAAGCCCAGGGCCAAAGCTCTCTGGCTCCTTTTGGGGACTACAGCCTGTGTGAACGGCAATGACCCTTCCTAATTCTTCCTAGTTTTTATCTGGCATAGGAATTCCTTTCTTCTTCATGGATTTTTACTATTCCTGGAATTAAAAGAAAAAACAACAAAACAAAACAAAACAGAAATAAATTAAAACAACTGAAGCTTTACTATTTTGCAGAGCCATCACTTCTGATCAGAAACTGAAATCCTGCTTTGTGCTCCTCCAGTGTGGAAATCTGTCAGGTAAACAGAAATCACCTCGTAAAAGCCCTTAAACAGCTCTGGTTTATATTTTAATTGAGGAGCAGAACATTTTAAGCACTTTTATTGGGTGGCGCCTGCTGAATGACAGATGTCTGTGGCGGAGTAATGCTGAGCACACTTTCATAAAACAGAGAATGCCTTGCTTAAAACATTTACAATTAAAGGCTTGATTGAATAACAATGAGTTCTGTGCATGGAGCTCATTTCTGCACTTGTTTGTGCACCTGAAGCAGGCTGTGATCATTCTGTAGGTTGGATACGAGGTGCCAGTTGCTTTGTTCAGTGACCAAACAGTGCTCACGGGCACAGCTGGAAATGTGCCTTTGATTTTCCACCAGGATAGAGATAAGGTGCACTGTGCTGCTGTGCTGCCAGACTTGCTAACACCCTTGTTTCAGCTGCTTTGGCTTTTTTTTTTTTTCCTTTTTTTTTAAGCTACAGGTTAGTAACTCTCCCAATTTGCCAGGAGCCAGAGATTTTAAAATGAACACTAATCCTTTGCAGCTGAGAAAGTCTTAACTAGCTTCTGCTTTACTTTTCCATCTAGCTCCTGTGACCCCTATTACTGTAATACCCGAGAACATCACCTCTGGTCGTGCACCGAGCCTCACAGTATCTGAAGAAAGTTAGACTTGCATTAATATTATTTTCCTCTGTTATAAATGGAGAACTGAGGCACAGCCAGGTCAAGTGACTCACCAAAGGTGCTCTTTGAAAAGGGGTCCTAATTCTGTACACATGTGCCCAGGCTTTGGCTGGTATTTAAAATTTAGTCTTTTGATTGTAGAAATGGCTTCAAGCAAGCCCCAAACACCCAACAGCAAATCAGATGACACGGCACAAACCACAACCTTTTGCTCAAGCCAGCTGAGAGACTGAAGTGAGAGAGGATTTTGAGTTTCATCCCTGCTGAACTGAGAAAGATCGTGTGTGAACTGACATCACCGCAGGTCTGGGAAGGCACGGAAAATCCTAACGGCGAGAGCCTGAACTTCGGAAAAACAGCCCCACTTTTCTCGAAAGAAAAGATGAATCCACAGTGTAGATCTTGCCACAGCAGAAGGAACATGTGTCATGGGAACAGCAGAGGCAAAATGTGTCATGGGAAAATCTTGACAGATTCAGCCCAGGACGAGAATATGCAAATTGAGACCAAATTAAATGCAATTGAGCAAGATAACACATATCCCAGCAATGAAGAAAACTCACAGCACACTTGCAAAAAAGATGGAGTTTAAATCCAAGGGGGGTCTGAGGATGTCTCAGCAGTCCCCAGTGACTAAATCTTAGCAGGAATATGAAAGTTTCCCCAAAAAGGAGTCAGGAAAGTGTCGCAAGAATCAAACAAGGAGTAATTGAAGTGCAAGGGCCCATTACAGAACTCAGTGGAAGAGGTGTAACCTGCTCTCCAACACAGCAACAAAGCACAGGTACTAAATAATAATATAGTTTTTCTGCTATTAAAAAGTCATCCTGTAGCTCACTTCTGGGATACTGTATATTTTTTCTTTCCCTGGCCTGCTCTGCTGAAAGAGGGATTTTCAAGAGTTGCTGGTTTCCATCTCCAAAGTAGCTCAATTTCAGTTCCAGGGGAAACAAAACTCTCAACCAGCCTCATTTGTAAAATCTTTGAAGATGTGGAAATGTCCTCTGGATGTAAGGAAAGGGAGCGTGATTCAGAGCCTAGTACAGATATATAAAGGGGTTCAATATTTAATTAAACATAATCTTCCTTGTGGCATGAGTGACTGAGCTCTTTCAGGAATAAAAATCCTTGGTTTTTATTGCACTATTTTCCAATATGTGACAGCACAAAACCTTTTGCAGGGCCATGGTGGCCCAGCACCTGCCTTCCCCGTGGCAGCATTTGCTGCCCTGCTGCTGCCAAGAGAACATTTTGGGAGCTAATAACTTTCTACTTTTACATGAAAAATCCATCTCTCTGGGATGTCGGATCACTCTGACATGTCTCCCTGGTGCCTGGAAATTATGGATGCAATCCCTACACCACTGGAGTGAGGAACCCATGGCACTGCTCAACACCACCAGCCTGCCCTGCTCCGCCCTTAGAACCGAACACATTTTTCAGCTACTTAAAAAAAACAGTATAGAAGGGAGGAAAAAAAAAAAATCATGTTTTTGGGTAGTTATTCTCTACAGAGAACAGGTGCCCTGATCCTGCACCCACGGCTGAGCTCAGCATGAGCAAAGGAGTTATGCTGGAAGCGTGTGCTGACAGAGGCTCTGAGGATCTGGCTTGCAGACCTGCCTTTGCAAAGGGTCAAGACAATCTCACTTAGGGCACAACTCTGTTAGTTTTGTTCTGGTTTTCTTTTTTTTTTTTTTCTTTTATATAAAAGGAAAAGGATAGCATTAGCTCTTTTCTGGAAGTGATATTCTGCTCTGTGTGAGAAATGAGAGCTACTCAGTTTAAAGGGAAAGGATGCAATGCATCAGGCACAAGCCTAAATAATACCAAGGTCTGCAGCTGCCTGGCCCAATTTTGTTTTTACATATGTAAAATGACTTCTAAAAGCACAGAGTTTTATTTCACCAACTTCTGCTTTGCAGTGTTAACCATTCATAGCTGCCACCTACTCAACAATAATAATGAAAAGAAATAATCTTTTTAGTAGAGAAAAGGTAATTACTAAGCAGGATGTATACTGCTCCAAAAAGCTGCTGGGGTTTTCTAATGATAAATCCAGTCCCCACATGCCCCTGATTCAGCGGGATGTGCTCTTTCAGCCTTGACGGTGGGCTGGGAGGTATCCTGTGCATGCTGACACAGTGGCCTTGGCTGGAGCATTAGCATTCCTGGGAAGTGCCCTGCTGAGCACGATGAGGGTTTTCAAGAAGAGGCAGCCGGGGCTGGAGACAAAGCACAGCAGTGTCGAAGTGAATCTTCCCAGGGATGCTGGGATGTGAAGCACTCCTGGGTTTCTTCGACAACGACAACACGAGTCCTTGTGCTGTATTCCCCAGGCTTTCTCCGAGACGTCTACCAGCTACACCCTTCCTCCCCGCCTGCAATTAGCACTTACAGTGTTGCAAAGGGAGATGAGATTCGCTCTCGCTGTCCTCCTTCAGAACTCACTCACACCTTCCCCACTGGGTGGGAACATGTGCTGTGGGTTAGGAAATATTCTCGTAGTGAAATTACATTTGCAGCAATCCTACCCCCCGCCTACTGTTTGCTTCTGACTATCAGACTCTGCTGCTCGTCGTGGTGAACGAGCACGTGAACACGAGAGCTCAGACACAGCACTTGGTTCAGCAAAGCCTCAAATCTCCGCGACTCTCTTCATTCCCCCCGGAATTGTGCATGCACAAATTGGGCCCAGTTTGTTCATCCAGGGTAACTGGAGCTGGGTAAGTGCCTGCAATTTTGGAAGAGTGGGGTGAGGAGAGAAGTGGGAGTGTGTGACCGTTGACCTTAATTAGAGGAGATAAAAATGTCGAAACATGATTCCTAAGAAAACCAAGGAAGGCCTCTATTGTCGAGTGTTTCCACATGGATGCCACTGAGAAGAGGTCAAGTGCTTTCTATATACTTTAAGTAAACAGCAGATTGTGAGTTCACAATCTGGACTGGATTTGAGCAGCCTCTGTGTTCTGCAGGATCATAATTGAGTCCTATGTACTTAAGATTTGATATCCACTGACATTATTACTTGACAGTGCCAGGAAATACAGCAGCGATTAAGAGTTATAAAGTTTGCAAGTAAAACTGCCCCATGTCACAGATGGCTCACCCCATGCTAGAATTATCTCGGGCTCCTGCTCTGAGGGAGCAGCAAGAAGGGACTTCTGTAAAAAAGAGTCTGTGCTGTTGGCTTTCTGTGATAAAGACATGCCTCCTCACATCATCATTGTCACATAAAAAATGCACAAAGCCTGCAAAATTAAATCTGCTAAATGAGCAATGGGTTATATGTCAGGAACAGAGTGCTCCGAATCAGGCAGTTTATTTACATGCTACTGGGAAGCACATCAAGCCAAGTTAAAATGTTATGCATAAAATTCTTCTGTTCATCTTTGCAGCTATCCAGACTGAAGGTTAAGAAGACTGAATGTGGTGGGTTTGTCCCAAAGCGAGCTCTATTTCCTTACCTGGAGGTGGGATGACACCGAAATCAGAAATGACAGCTGTGTTTCACATCTGCAGGTTCGGCTCTACAGACATTGCGAGCAGTTGTGGGATTACCAGGTAGCAGCAGCTTTCATCTCAGGTGCTCAGCTTCTCTTCCACACCCTGGAGACTCCTTGCCCTTACTGAAGGTCTTGTTTACAGACAGGGAAACTGAGTCAAAGAGCATTGATCCAAGTCCCCAGAAATCAGTGGCAGACCATCCAGAGCCCCAGCAGATCTAATAACTTCTCCAGCTATTACAAGCAGGAAGAAAGGGCAGGAGTGCTCTTAGGGGCATAATTGAAAACAGATGAATCACTGGAAATCCTCCTGTCCATTCAGTGGGCTTCACATGATGATGTCTAATAATTGGGACCCAAATTATTTAGGCTGCATTGCTGGGAGAAGGAAATGAGGCATGTAACTTGGGAAGCTCAGTCCTGAAGAGTCCTTTTGGAAGTGAAGCTGTGAAGCTTTATATACACCTGAAGCAAAAAGTCTTTTTTTTCCCTGTCTGCATTTGCTTGTGAAAAGGAAGAAGAAGGGGCAGCCCATTTGTGGATGTTTTCTTGCTGCAACTCTGAATTGGAAATATCTGTCCTTGATTAAAGTGGGAAATGCAATTGCACAAGTCATTAATTATTACTGATAAACCGAAGTAGTGATGGAGCCAAATAAAAATCTCCTGCCACTATGATGGGATTCTGGAAGAAAAGACAGACCTGGGTGCCTGCAGCCTATTTGCATTTCCTTTTTTTTGGTGAAATACGTGCCTGAATTGCTGGGTCTCCAAGCCCTGCGTGTCCTCGGAGCACACGATGTCTATAGGTACAGATCCAGAGACCTGAACTTTATCGACACAGACGGCAAAAAGCAGCAGCTCACGGTGCCTGCGACATGTGACCGGTCCCAATTATGGCTCCTTCCACATGACATCAGTATGCAATGGAGGATCTCACTTTTTTTTCGCCAGAGGCAAATGAATACATTATCCAGCAGCGAGGCGTGGGGCAGGCGGATGCGTAACTCTGGGGTGATTTGGATTCCACGCTTGCGTGGGGGTGTGAGCCAACCTCAGAAGTCATTTTCACTGATGCTGACACATAAGGCTTCCCTCAGAGACCTGTCTATCAAACTGCAACATGCTATGCAGAAAAATTAGATTACTCATGCTACAATAAAGAAGGAGAAGATGACAATGATGAAAAAAAAATAAAAAAGGACTTCAAAATATAGCAGCTATTTATTAAATGAATAAAAATCCTGACAACGGGAAAGTATCCTAGAGACTGTTTTTTACATTTATTTTACCTCTTGCAACCCATTTCAAGGAGAGCTAGTTGGAAAGACCCTATTAATTCAGATGGTGCCTCTGGAAAAACCACCACTTTATCATGATTGTCACATTACTGTACTTGTGAAATATCATCTTAAATAGTCATTATGATTTTGCTGCTGGTTTTGCTGCAGTCAGCAGTAGGATTTCCTTTGGCTTTGGTAAAAGCAGGATCAGGCCCCCCTGCTCTCTCTCTCTCTCTGAATTGCAAATGGGTTGTTCACGTGTCAGCTCAGTAACCAGGCAAAGTTCACTGTGCTCAGTTCAAAGCAGCAAGATGAAGCTCAGGGCATTTCCTTCACAGTATTTGCCGAGTTCCTCAGGTCTACAAACGTGTTAAAGTGGTTTAATACCAAATCCGTAAAACAAACATTATGCAGCTACGTTTGAACCCTTCTCCAATAAAATCCATTTTTTTCGGAAAAAAATACAAAGTAGTAAAACATACTTAGTAAAGAAAAGAAAAGGCTATGTGAAGCTTAGTAAAATCCTATAAATCAGGATGCTGGGCAGCTTCAGGAAGGGTGATTTAAAACAAATCTGCAGAAGAACACACAAACAGAGAGAGACACACAATCCATAGCTGGAAATGGATCTGGACCAGTGCCGAGGGTAGAACATCCCAGACAGCACTGCAGGACTGGTTTAACAACATCAGATAATGGAAAGGTTTGGCCAAATGCGGATTTTTCTTCTCTAGTAATAACAAACCTGTGCTGGGGCTTCTGCAGTATTTGCTCCTTGAGGAATTCCTCAAGAATGCTATTTGGGAAAGCTAATTGAGAGTTTTAACTCTACTTCCCTGAATCACATTATGGCCGCACTTCCTGCAGCTGTAAATTCTGTTTTACCTATTGTTACCCTTTTTTAAGGATCCAGTTGTTGTATGTTGGCTTGACTTGTGGAGTAGCTCCAGCCATGGGGTTTACTTTCTTGTCTTCGGTGTGTCTTCCAAATATTTCTTCCCAGAGATGAGTTTTGGTTCCCATCCAAGCCCAAAGAGGAGAACCATAGGCTCTCCTGTGGCTCTGCCTCTTGCACGGCCTCACTGGAGCTCGTGGCCTGTGGACCAGAGCAAAGAAAAGATGTAGGGTTGCCTTTTCCTGCTCCTTTTCCAACAGTGTGAACTGATCAGCAGATCAACCCCACTCCACCCTTCACCCTGCTGAGGAGTTTTTTGGGGCTTTGCCTTCTTGATATAGACAGGCGATTTCAACATGACCACACAGAGGGGAAGCACATGGAATTATAGGCCTCTTTAAAATTGTCAGGAGCAAATATGATCAGATCTGGTTCTTGATCTCATTACTGTCTAAAAGATTTGGCTGGCATTTTTAAATGCCATGATTTATGTTCTTCACCTTAACACAGCCCTCGGTGGTGTAAACCGAGTAACTCTATTATTCTCCAGGGCAACTCTACAGAATCCGATTGGAAAATTTTCACAACACTGTGTCTATAAGAAAATATTAACATGGATTAAGACAAGTTGATAGATTTTAAACCAGGCTGTTCAACGAGAACCAGCGAGAATAAATCAAATAACTTTACCTAACTACAGAAAGTATTTGCAAAGCCCTGTAAGGTTTCCATTTCCAAAAGCCACCTGCCATCTCAAATGCCCCTAATCAGTCACAGATGCTGGATACCAACCTGCTAACCCTACGGCTTTGAGAGAAAATATTGCACTTTGTAAACTCATTCTTGGGTATTTCCTTAATTTTTCTTAAACTAAACTTTCATCCCTTATTTTCCACTTAAATGTAATGAGTTAAATCAACTCTGACATTTTGCCCTGCTTACCCTTACAGTTCTGTTTAGCTGCTTTCCTACCTACTTCTTGAAAAGCCTGAAGACCTCAGGTTTGGGGTTTTTTGGATTTTTTTTTCTTAATCATTATAGTATTTTTTTTCACTTCACATCTCATGATCACCCTCCTGGTGTTGAGCAATCCTATTAAATGCAGAGTTATGACTGTTTCTCTAATCCACTGCCAATGAAAAAATGGATGTTTTTATCCATTGTGGTTATCCCCATGATGAAGATGTACCAAACACTGAGCTTTCCTGAAGTACTGTGGAAACATTTTTTAACCTGAAAAATAATTATAAAAAAAACCCCAAAACACATGACCAAAGAAGTCTACTCCTGAAGAAATAAGAAACATTTTAGAGGCTTCATCTAGCACCCAATGGAATCAAAGTAAAGAATTTCACAGATCAGGGAATGTACCAAAACAGGCCCTGGTGCCAAATACCTTTAGAGGCCATTCAGCTGTACTGGGGGATGGATGGCTTGGCTCTGGAAAGAGCCATTATTCCACTTTAGTTCGTGAGGACAGGCTGGGAGTGGGAGTTGTAATGGAGGTAGGAAGCAGACTGGATTTTATTAGTCTTCCATCATCTTTAAGAGACCCCTAAGCAGATCAGGTTTCAGCCTCTCCCTCCACTCCTGTGTCAGCCGTTGGTTCTGTTTTTGCTGGAGGATAAGTTTCATTATATTAATAAGCAGCACAAGTGGTTCCAATTGTGGAAGAACCACTCTGAGCTGTCAGAAATGATCAGAGGAGAAGTTTCAGCCTTTCCGTGATCACAGCCTCTTCTTCTGGTGCCTCAACTCAGCACTTCCCCAGTGCAATTCACATTTTTTGCAGCCACGACAACAATAAAAGGTACCTCTACATTTCAGCTAAGGGAGGTTATTTTAAGGAATTTTATTCCCTGACCATGGTAGTACATCAGTCCTCGGCAACCAGATGCTAATGGGAATAATTGGGCTAACATCCAATCTACTGGCTGGGAGACTAGATCTAGACATGCACTTAAATGAAACTATACATCTTCAGTCTCTTACTGCAGTTGAATTCCAAACACAAACATCTTTAATCATGCCACTAAGCCAGTAAGTTTGCATTTCTTATTACTCATGAAGAGATAGTGAGAAACACTCACAGCAAAACACTCCGAAAGCTGGGACAGTTGGATCCCTATCTGAGAGTGATCCATTAATGCTCACTGGCAGTAACACTCAGAATTTGTCTCCCTCACATCGTCCACTTGAAGGAAAGGGTTTTAGGTAGACAAAGTAATTAAGAATCCTTACAAGGGTGGAAATACTACTAGATCAATTGTGCAGATAGAAAAGTGAGGCACAGAAGGTTTTATATACATCTGAGTTCAACAAGCAAGCCAGTCAAGAGGAGAAAGGTCTGACGTACAATGCTGTGCTCCAACCACTAGCAGAAAGCAGGAAGACAGGGACCCAGGGAACAGGAGCACATCAGTCCTGATGCTGTGCTCACTGAAGCTGCTGGGATTTGTGCAGGATCACGTCTCCACCAGCACCCTCCCCCCAGGATGCAGGACTGGGGTTTGGGTTCACGGATTTACCACCTAAGGACTGAGAACCGCACTTCCTCCCGACAGGTTCCCACATCACCCCGAGAGGAACTGAGCGAAGTTTAGTTTGCAAATTAGACTCACCCAGGACTAGTCACTGATATCTCATCTGTATTATGGAACTAAAAAAAAGAGGGGAGAAATGTAAAAGGAAATCTTTGTAGCCAGGACTACCTGACTCTCCCACAGTAGGAGACACAGGAATACTGTTTCATGTCATGGAGATGTAGTTAAAATGCAGACGGCATATCCTTGTTCTCAGAATCTGAGAGGTGTGGTTTGTGCATGTGGACAAGCCATCGTGCCTCCCTTTGATCTATCACTTGATGTAGAGGAAGGCTTTTATGTGTTAGTCCCATATAATGGATAATTTAGTCTGAAACCATTATGAAAAGTATTACATTTTGGGTA
>QWTY01010480.1:0-22895 GCA_008033365.1 Pseudorectes ferrugineus | reverse complement strand
ACCTTTTATGCACCTCCAGTTATGACTTATGAACTTCTGCAGGAGAGTGAAGCACTGGAATGCCTCAGGGCAAGTGATGCTTTCTATTTGTGTGTGGGGGTTATTTTATTTTATTATCTTATAAAATAGCTTAATCAATGAACTCAAGCAGGTAGTAGAAACTGAGACTTCTGTTTATGGGGAAACTTTTGAGATTTATTTTGGCCATTTTTAAGTAGTGCCAACAACAGAGCTCTGGAGGAGGAAGAAATGGAAAATGGCCTGTTGTACTTTTTTTGGTGTGCAATGAGTCAAAATTTCCGTTCCTTTCCAAGGGCGTTACAAAGCAGAAAAGTGGCAGGACTGTCCTATTTATGATGGGTTTTTTGTGCATCTGTGTGAAAATAAATAGATTATTCCATATGAATTCCAAATAAAATTTATGACTAAAGTAAATTTTTCTTATGGATATTGATTGTATTGACTGAAACCTCCGTCTTACAAATTCCCTTGTTTGTATAACATAAGTGTTATAACTTGGCTGAAAAAAAAAAGATGTGTATAATGAATTTTGGTATTGCATATTTTACTTAACAGCAAACTGAAAAGCTTTTATTTTTCAGAGATTTCTGTTCTGATTTCCAATAAGCTGGTGGCAAAGGGGGATTATTTGCTTTTTTTTTTGGTAAAACTTGGGATAATTGTAGGCTCTTTTTTTTTTTTTTTGGTAGATTGTCTCTACAATCCTGCCTGTATTCTTGCACTCAAATAAACTTAAATATGAAAGGTGGAACTAGAACAATTGCTGAAGCCTGTTCCTGTTTCTCAGGAGTCTCCAGACTCTGTATTTCTGGTTTCATCTATGCCTAAGCTAGAAAAGAAATCCTCTCTTGCTCGCCTCCCCCCTCCTTTTATTTTTTTCTTTATGATAATTTAGCTAAATAACGAGTGTTTTCTGCTGATATATATTTGCTAATAATGGAAGGGCAAAACGACATGCAAAAGAAACTAAATCCCAAAATGCATTAGCCTGCATTCTCATGTGAGTAAAGTTAAATTGCTCCCATACTACTCAGCTGAGGTGATGGCATATTGTGTATTCTTTGTCTCCTGCTGCAATCACCTGTCTTCATCACATACAAGGTTATATATATCTCCTCATAGGAGAGCTTCACTACGAGCACAATCATAATAAGACAGCGATGGCCACTTAAAGTCTCTAGCACCAGTCAGGCTGCCTGCCTTCCTCTCAGTCGGCTCCACAGAGCAGGCATTCCTAAATCAGACCCTTAGACAGTCAGATGAAGACATGTGGAAAGAATTTGGACCAGTGTTCCCAGCAAATATTCAGGGAGAGGCTTAGTCCAAAAAACTGGTCCCTAGTCCTGAGAGAGAAGCAGCAAATTGACATTGGGATGATTATATAAGGTTCCACACGAAGAAGCAGATTATTCTCACTAGGTGCAGCATTAATGATAATAGTGCAACAGGTGCAACATCTGCTTCACCGCAAGGCTCTGCAAGTAGTAAGTCAGATATTTAGTTTATGTAGACATGGCAATCATGTGCAGATCATGGCAAAAGTAAAACACAATGAATCACCTAACAGAATGCTTCAAAGTCAATTTCATTTAGTGGCAAGTCAATTGATGTCGACAATAATTAAATATGTTTGGCTCACCATCAGTAGAGATTTGAGGTGGTGTGGGGGCTTTGATCTAAAAGTTTTAATCCAGTTTGCTTATGATTCTCCATTTTTTAACTTCTGTGTTTAAAAGGGAAATTACGAAATAAGAGTGGCCAAACTGTGACATATCCCATTACACTGACAGCCAGGTTCAAACTGCCCTCTATTTCAATCCTTTCCTTCTGTCTGCAGTTTACAGTATGCAATAGATCCCAGTGTTCAGAACAGCTATGTCTCTCTTTCTGCTGTAATTATACAGAATAAAACACTTTTTAGCATTATAGAGTCAGCAGAGATGGCAGGCAGAGGGTGCAAAGGGTTGACAGTCTCTACACTGTGGCTGGTGGTGGGTTTAGGAGCAGTTTTACACACAAACCCCTCCCATCTCCCAGTCACATGGCAGGCTCATAATCTTCAGGCTGCATACCTGGGCAGGCATGAATGGGACACAATTTGTTGAACTAACTCAAGCATGTAAATTCGCATATATTCCAGTTCTCTCTGAGGCCATACAAATATGTATATATATATATACGTATGTGAACATGCATATAAATGGAATTCTGCTCATTTTTTTCTTGAAGAAACGGTCTTCAGCAAAGAGTTATGGAGATCTACTTTTTTATCCTGCTGCATACTGAGAGTCTAAAGCACCGGACAAGTAACTGAGTACATCAGGATCAAAAATCTTTGGCAGAATCAACAAAGTAAACTCAGCCCTCTTCAGTCAATTTTTTTTTTTTTCTGCCACAAAGTGATTTATTTTACCTTTGCACGTGTTAGGTTGGCAACATTCATTTTAGGTTTACCATTTGAAACCCAAGATTTGACACCCTGGACTGTTCATTCTTATGCCATGAGCAGGTATCTGTGCCTGTCCATAATCATTCTGTGCCTTAGTTTACTGATCTGAAAAATAGGAATAGGCTGAATCTGGCCCTAACTCCAGGAAAAATTCTGTCAACTACATTGACTGCATAAAAACTTAAGGATTTGGCCCTGTGCTGACAGTCAGTAAGCTGGAGTGCAAATGTTCTACATGTGCTATTTGACCTCTACAGTTGAGGATTTAAAACTTTAATTATAGGAACGAGAAGATGAGAACAGATTCTGAGTTAGCTACTTTTTTTGAATAGATATTCAGACTCCAGGGGGAATAGTGATTTGCAGGCTCATTGAGGGAGAAAAAGGATGTCCTTTCTTTCCTAGGTGTACGGGGGGAGGAACAAAAGGGGGCCTTGATACCATTCCATTAAAATAAATCACTTCTCAATCCAGGCGAGAATTTGTATCAGAATATTTGATATTCGAAACTTTACCAACAAGAGAAAATCAGAGAGGGCATTTGATTATGCAGGGCCAGATCCTGCTAAACCTCCCTGAGAGGTGTCTTACTGAATTCAGGAGCAGATCAGTATGCAGGAAGTTACCTGGATAAGGCTTTTAGACAGTGGAGTCTATGAAAGGGAGAGCTGTGGTGCCTTTTTGTTCTGGGGAGAGTTGGCAGTGGACAAATTACAGGAGTACTAATCATACAGCCCGACCTCCAGCTGCCATTGAAATCAGTGAAAAAAAATTTTCCTTTGACTCCAGCAGAGACAAAACAGGATGGTTAGGGTTAATTAATTAATTACTTTCCAGAAAATGCTTTGAGATCCTCTGATGTAGAGATCCTGTATAATGGCAAAGTGGCAGTGTAATCCAGAGACATGTTTAGAGAGCTGTCATTCATCGATAACATTATACAGAATACAATCATTATAATTTAGTAAATCTGTTCATTTCTTTCCATTAGGGCAGAGAGATATTTTCAGGTTTTAAATTTTCTAACAACAGAAGCAGTCTGGGGACAGGCAAGGGAAGGAAACCAGTAAAAATTTGGTTGATGGGCCTGTCTAGAAACAAAATATGACATAAATATGCCAGCACAGTCAAACACTTTGCTGAGACATTGTCTTCAAAAAGGCTGTGTGTGTCTGTGTGTGTGGAATACCACTACTTGATCAGTAGGTTATTTTTGCTATTGAGCTAGACATAATACAGATTTCAAAAGACAAAAAGTAAACAGGATATTCCAAAAGGTGAGGTAATTTCTTCCTTCTTTTGCTGGTTTGTTTTTTTGTTTGTTTGGTTTTGGTTTTGTGGGGTTTTTTTTTGTTTGTTTGTTTGGGTTTTTTGTTTGTTTGGTTGTTTGTTTTGCGTTTTTTTTTTCTTACCCCACCCACATTTTTAAAGGTAATCCCCTAGTATTTCTTTGTATGTTCTCACAACTTCACTTTCTGTGTCATTTTCAGACTCTTAGAGAGAAATTACTCCAAAGCACCCCTAAAAATAAACTTATAAGCCTGAATACATATATTTTTAGAAGACATAAGAAAGTTAAAGTTCCTGCCCCAAATGATTATAAGCAGTAACAAATGGCCTGTCTGTGCTCTCTTTCAGCTATAGATTGCAGTACATCTTACCAGCAGTCATTTAGTTTTGTAACACCCTGACAACGTAGTACAGTATTACCATTCCCATTTTATAGATGAGAAGAACCAAGGCAGAACGATTAAACAAGTCACCCAAAGTTATACAAGGTCTGGGGCACAGCCAGGAATAGAATCAAAGTCTCTTGAGTCCCTGACCTTCATATTAAACACAAGATCATTCTCCCTCTGTTTCTACTTAGAGCATTCAATTCACCCCATCTGGTGTGCATGTGTAATTTGTACCGGAGGGGTAATTCATCCCTAGAGGAGGGCAGGCGGGGCTTGCAAGGGGTGTCAGCTGTGAGCTCAAGATTTGCATAGCCTGAACATTCATCGAAATGAGAATTTCTCCCAAGGAGCATCTCCGGAAAACACATAAAAAGGGGCAACACAAAATTCTGTTTAGAGGTCTCCAAGCTTTCAGAAGGTGATTTTCCTCAACTGTTTTCTTCCTTTGATTGCAAAGCTAAGAATCAAGTTTATCTGTCAATAACCTCGGGCTTCATTTGCTACCTTGAAACTGTCATTTGGTGTTTGGGACAGGTGATCATTTAACGTCTTCTTCTTAACCCTGCAGGGGACAGGCTGTTGATGGTGAGTGTGTGCTGATAGAACCAATCCTTTACGTGGCCTTCATACGCTTAATTAGCCACTGCAAAACGAATGCCTCTCAGCTATCAGTGTCATCGTTTGAGCTCAGTAGCATTCCTTCCAGAGCAGCACTAAAGATTGGAGGGAAATAATTGCAATAACATTAAGGATACCCTTAAATTATACATGTGTGTGTGTGAGTGTGCGCATGTGCATACATACGTATACACAGAAATATAAATATTGTCTGGAGATTATAGAAAAGTTCCCACTTCATGTTGGAAGAAAACCTCCCTGGACACTGAAGAATTGTTTGTTTGTTAATTGACAACTTAATTGATTACTGTTTTTCTTCATGGTACCAATTAGGACACAAAACTGATCTAATGTGGTGGTAGGTTGTCCTGGGAAGATTCCAAGACAAATAGCTCCAACTCAGGAGCTTCAAATTAGGATAAGAATCCTAATATTTTGATGATTAATTAAAATGAAATATTAAACTGTTCGGATTAATCTAGGGCTAAAAATTAAAAACATATGTTGTCAGAAGACAGAGACCTGTCCAATGTAAATCTGAAATTTTAGAACTTCAACAATTTCAAAGTATCAGCCATAGACAAATGGGACTGGTTCTGCTCTCTCATCAATTTGCTCATGATCTTATCCTGTTGTCATCAAGAATTTTCCTCCAGAATGATGTCACTGTATGAAAGTGGGAAGAGAATCAAGCTTAGTATCTGTGCTTAGAGCAGAAAGCAAGACAACTTGATTTGTTGTTTGGCATTAGAACAAGCAAACTGTCACTCACTTAAGTCCATAACTTTTACAGTCATATTGGGCTGTTTCCTGTTGAGGGTGAAGTCAATGACTGTTTTCCACATGACTTCAGTAGTCAATAGACTCATATTTGCTTTAATAATTTCCTTTCCCTGGGGATAAAACTACTTCTGGTGACTTCCCCTAAGGGGTCTAATCAAGCAAACTGTTATTGACAATGTGCTTTCCTGATTTTGGCCCTCAGCAGCACTGAGCAGGAGATGAGAGTAGTGGGAGGGCAGAGGAATTTTCTGTCTGCATGGAGCTGCCAAGTCCTCACATTTCTCACAAGCCTGTGACACTGTCCACCTGTTTCAGGTGTGTGGAGAAGGGTCAAAACAAGTCTTCAGTGTCCTTTAATACCTTGTCACAGGCTTCAGTTTGTTATTTGACTCTCTGCCTCTAAAAAGGACTTCTTGGAGACGTATTAATTTTAGAGGCCAATGCCTAAATGTGTGGAAATTATATACTCGTCCTTATGTCTTCTCCATTCCCTGCCTTTTCCCAGATCAATAACTTTGCAGAGGGATCTCCAGTAACCCTTGCTCAGGAGCAGATTTCTTCAGAGGAGACAGAGCTACTCACATGAGTAAAGCTGAGCTGGATCAGGCCCAAATTTAGTATTAAATCCTGGCAGTTCCAGAACTGTAGCTTTAACAAGGCTTATTTGAGATGAAGGCACATTTTTCAGTGCTCATAACAGCAGCAAGATTCTTATTATACAACATTTAAAAGCAATAATTTCTGCAGATTTAACCTCATAGATTTTCTAATACAATAAAATTAAATTTAAAAACCCTGAATGCAGCAGATATAACCCCTTCATGTGCAATTAGCAAATTTTAAATAGAAACTTTAATATTAACATTATTCTTTATGCCTCGATGAGTGGAATATTATTTAAATTGATATGACATAAGAGGATATAAATAATTCCTAAGTGTAGATCTAAACTAGAATTTCAGACCACATTGAAATGGCAAAACATTATCAATTCCCTATTTCCCAACCTATCATTCATTACAAGCCTGATGACACATTTTTTTCAAAGAGATTAAATTAGCATTAGAGTGCTGATAAACATTATAAATAAATACATAAAGATATTCTGAAAATCTGGTATAATATAAAATAAATGCTTATGCTCCACCAAATTTCATCTTCTTTCTGGTGGCTGAGAAAGTGTTGCAAGCAGACACATAAGTTGAGAGTGAACTGCTGCTTTCTTCCCTGCAATAAAAATGTAAACATATTAAGCCCTAGAAATGTAATTTAATTAAGGACTATTCTTTATTCCAAATAAACCTATAGTTCATAATAGAGAGAATTACAAGTGACATTTTTACTAAGGAAAACGAACTAAAAATATTCTCTGTACTGCTTTATACAAGTTAGAAGAAATAGTTGTTTTCTCTTCCACAAGGTTTAAGAGTAAACCTATGAAAACATGGCAATCTATGACTAGAAAAAAAAACTATGATAATTATATATTTTCTATCATATAATTAATGTCAGTCCAAGATGGTCAGATATACTGAGATCTAAGTAGTTACCTTTCATTCACTTTTCTGCATAATTTCAAGATTTTTTTTTTTTTCTTGGCAGGGGAGGGTTGTTAGGCTTTTTTGGTTTTGGTTTTGGTTTTGGTTTTGGTTTTGGTTTTGGTTTTGGATTTGTTTGTTTGTTTGTTTTTTACTGGCTACTTCATCAAGAAACATGTAGCTAATTAATATTATTTTAGTTGTGTGTGATGATAACACATCCAGCAGGTACCAGACCTCTCTAATTATTATAGAAAGTCCCGTTTGGCTACAGGTCATTTAGATGCTTTGAGGAGAGTAGTGTAGGGTACATATCCAAAAATCCCTTGACCAAAATTCCTTGTAAATTCAGTCAGATTTGGCCTTTTCAAGGAGAAATTCAATTGCTGCTTTTGTTAAGCAGATAGGAAGCAAATGACAAGGATCAGGTTTTTTCCAAACTTTCTTTCTTCAAGATGCTTAATCTGATGCTTTATCTGAGGTAGAAAAAAATATCTTGCCTAAAGCTTCTGCTTCTATTTCCCACAGTGGTCTTCAGAAGCCAAAATATGTTTGCCTTCCCAAGACTACCAGGGCAGAATAATTAATCCATAGTACATCTCGAGATTGCTTGATACCTACAGCCATGAAATACACTCAGCCTAATGTCCTCTCTGACATGTGAACCCCACTTTCCCCATACCCTCAATTCAAGGTTAGCATTTTGCCCACTTCATTTTTAAGGTTATGTAACAATCCAGTCTTCTGTTCGACATAAATTTTTTTAGTGAAAAATCCACTTTGCAAAATCATTCAAAACCTACATCACCTGAAATAGGCTGGACCCAGGTCACAGCATGAGAAGGAGAGTGGAAGAAGTGCTCTCAACAGATCGTGCCTTGCCAATGGTGCTTTTTGATGTGATGGATGGCTCAGGTACGTGCTTCACCCCTGTGACAGTCGGTGAGGCCAGGCATGCACACAGGTGCTTAAATCCCTAATAATTACATTGCAAATTACCTGCGCCTTAAACTCTTCATGAAATTATAAATGCCTGTAATTACATGACCTTGACATCATAAATTCTTAGAGGCCCCATGGCCAACTCTTCACCAAGAGTAAATTGCCAGAACGGTAATGAAGTTGATAGAGCTGTACTGAATGGACAGAGTTAGTGCCTCTTCAAATCTGCAAGTCAAAATAACAAAAAAAAAAAGAAAAAAAAAAGAAAAAAAAAAAAAAAAGAACTGAATGCCAAAATTAATAGGTAGCTTGACACAGGACTTTGTAGATTAACAGGATGAAGAGGATTTCACATGGAAATGAGAACGAGAGAGAGACAAGGAAGGAGAGTACTGAGATTTTGTTCCAGACATTCCTACTTAACTATGAATGTTAAAAACCAAAACAAAACAAATCAAAAAACACAACTCTAGCCTCCATTTAGTCTCTCTATGATTTAAATCACAATTCAAAGATAAGTTGCAGGAGGGAGAAGACTTCTCTACCTCAACGGTTCATAGAAGTATAATTCATTCTCAGATATAAACCTCCGTAAGAAGGAAGGCACTTCATAGTAATAAGGGCAAAATAATTTTGTTTTCTAATACATATCAAAGCTTACAGGCTTCCCAATCTCCCTGCCAGAATAGAGATGTTCTGCATAGGGCATTTCTCAGTACAACCAGTAGTTTTCAAAGTTTCTGTGGCAAGTGAATGAGGCAAAAAATGACAAAAAATATCCTAGAACTAGCACGAACTTTGTTCTTTCTGCAGCTAAGAGTAGAATGGCAAATAAGGGGAAGTGCTTCCAGACACAAGCTAATCAGCCATATACTCTGAAGCATAAGATTTGATTAACCTTAGTGTGTGCAGGTACAAAAGCTGCTCTGAAGGTAACTTTATTTTCCTTTTCTTCTTTCCTTTGAAGTTATAGGGCCAGCTTTTCAGTTTAGCTCTGGTCACTATTTCCTGTTTTGTATGATCAAGCATACAGTCTATGTAATGACATTCACAATGCACACAGCTCTTTGAAAACATAAAATAACTCACTAAACCAGTCCAGCCCTGCTAAGGACAGGCACAGTTCTTCCTGCTGACCTGGATGAGATTAGGAGAAATGAACAATTAGGGATTCTAAAATGTACATTACAGCCAAACACTAGCCCCATAGTATTTTTGACATTGTACTTCCCTAAAATATCGAGAAATCCATGAGCTGAACTCTGAGGTGTCTGAAGGCAGGCAATTGGAGTGTGTTGGGTCTCATACAGGCTTTGGAAAATTGAGACACGTGGTCCCTCTTGATTGTCTATAGACATGACCACACCAAAATACAACAGCAGCACAGTAAGCTCTCAATAGAACAGCAAAAAATTAATGTGGGGAAACAAAAATGGTTCCAGATTCCTTTCTGCTATTTCTCCTTTCTGTGGATTAGCAACAGCATGGCTCAAAACTGTGCCAGACCCAAAAGCCAGCAGCTTTATCCTTCAACTGTGCTAATGCAGAAAGGTTAGCTTTGTTTTCACTCCAAGGCTGGTATAACAAAAGTGGCTCATGGCTGGTTATGCACTTTCATGGTTAGACTTTGTCCTAAAGAAAGAAATGCAACCTCCTATGGTTTTGCCTCTCCTGGTCTTGAAGGAGCCACATAGTTGGCTCCTGTTGTACTGAGTGGATAATATGAGTGATCATTTAATAAAATATTGAAATGTAAATACTTAGGCACAGTTATTCACTCAGATTTTCTGAATAATCACCACCATGGAGGGAATGAACACAGCTCTATACATAAAGCATTCAAAGAAAAAAACATCAGAAAAGATTTCTCTTTTTCAACATCATGCAAATTAGTTTCTTAGCTCTGTAGGGAGGAAGCAGAACCAGCCCTGCAGTTTGCAGGAGAAGAATAATTCCCCTAAACCCTAAACAATACCTCCCTGTGATATTGGCTGGGCTGGTAGACCCAGTTCAGAAGTTGAAAAAAATCTGAGAAGAACTAGATGAAAATGTTATCTAAAAAAGCACTTGGTGGAAAGTGCTGTCTAAAAAAGATTGGTGGAAAAAGAGCAGGTCACTTTTTCCAGAGTTGTTTGGGGCAGATCTGCATTATTGGCTGCCGCCAATAATGTACATATTCTGTAGTACATTTCACTATGAATACCAGTGCCCCCAAAGTGAAGACCTAGCAGCTTATTTACACACACACATTTTGAAATGGGTTAGCTGGGATGTCAGACTGCTCTAAAATACTTTGGGAACATGCAGTGGTGCAAAACAAAGAGAATTTCCACAGGCTATCCTATGGTTAAGATTTCTTTTCTCTTTTCATGGTTCATAGCACTTACTCTTGCCCACTGGGATGCTTCTGCCACCGGACCTGTCGCATCTGGCACGGCTCCTGCCAGGTTAGTCCATTGTCCTGCACCACAGCCTCCTTCTCTTTTAGTACATGGAACTCTTTCTTCCTTGCATCAGGGTCTCTGTGTCCCCCTTTATTATCCACTCTCATTCTTTCTGTTTTGCCCCTCAAGCAGGGAAATACACTCAGTGTGTGCCCCCCGATGACTTCAAATCCCTTTTCCCTTATTCATGCTTTCCTCCCTTGTTCTTTACCTCTTCCCAGGGAAAATGTACATATCAGTCATATCCTTTTCACCTTCCTAGGGATGGCAAATATTTCTTTCTGTCAAGTTTCCCAATTCTCACACTACCTATCCATATTGAAAATAGTGCTCTGTGTTTGCTGGCCCATTTTTGTTCTAGTCCCCACCAAAATTTTTGTTTATTTTTCAAGTCCATAGGAAATAATGAACTACATTGGACTATGCTGGGAAGAAGACTTAAACAGAGACTGTAAGTGTTCACAGGAAGAATGGAAATAGATTATTCTTTGATCTAACAAACACGGGACTGGCAATATCCAGTGGATAGCACTTGAACAGTAAAAAAAGTAACCCCCACCCCAAAACAAAAATAAAACCCACAACAACACCAAAGAACAAAAAAACTCCATCGAAACTCCACAAACCAAAAACATTAAAACAAAAATTATAATTGCACTAGTAAACTCTGTAGTGCTGGCACTCTGTTTCCTTCACCATTTTCTTTCCTCCACCTCCTTCTCCTCCTCTTCCACTGTCTCCTTATCCTTCTTTGTTTAACATCCATTCTAATTCAATGAAGAATTAATTCAAAGCCTCATGAAATAATTGTTTGTTCCACTGAAAATTGTGCTGCATGACTACAAAGACTGTTTACATTATAGACCATGGAAGAGTTTATAACCGAATGTGATTTTAACAGCTGCAGGAATGGGTTTTTTGGCTATTACAAGACATTTGAGGCTGGAGGGCTACTGAAGCAATGTGAGGTTCTTCGTGTCCCTCATCCAAAGAAGTGCATTTCCCCAAAACCCATTGACAGGTCTAACCAAGTGGGAAAAAACCCCAAACCACCAAACCAAACCAAACCAAACCAAACCAAACCAAACCAAACCAAACCAACCCAACCCAACCAACCAAATAAGAAAGCAAGCAAACAAACAAACAAAAATAAAATAAGGCAGTTTTATTCTCTTTCGCTTTTTTACTAATAATGGTATCTTGATTTTTGGGACAACCCACATAATAGTGGGGAACCAATATCTAAACTTCCATCCACTTCTGTACTTATGAATGCTTTATTAATGTTAATAGACTAGAGGTATATATTAATATTGCTTGAGGACCTCAGCAGGATATGTTGGGATCATATGTATGTACATCTAGAGGACAGTACACTGTTCATCCCAACTCTTACTTTTTGTGTGCTACTCCCCCTGAAGAAAAAGGAGCCACATTCGTAACTATAAGCAAAGTGAGAAATAAGTAGAAGAAAATATTTTAATTTAGAGTAAGAAGAGTAATTACTTGATAGTAAGCTCTGTTAGGATTAAAAACGTTTGGACAAACAACATTATGAAATTACCCCTAACAAGGGAGCTCAAAACTGAGATGGAACCAGCTGAGCAGAAGACATTGGGGGAAGAACTCTATCCTGATGAGGAACTGAGAGCAACAAGGCAGATACTCCTTTCCTCTTGCCTGTGTGGTTAAGGATTGTCAGGGATGACAGACAATTGTCTGTTTTGCAAGAAGTGAATGAAAAAACTTTTTACAGAAATTTTACTTTTCTTCATTTTCTTGCCATTCCTGCTCAATAAGGAATATTATCTTTCAAACTTTGTCACTCCTACAGCACTCCTGCTAATCTCTCTGCCTCTGCCTAAAAATGTCCTCTTCAGTTTTATCATTGTAACATCTGCTTTTCCTTCAAAAGTGTCTTCAGTGACTTGGTTTCAGTGACTAAGCATATTTATAACTGTAACATATTTATTTCTTTGCAGTCCGACGGATTTGCTTAGCTCCCAAAGGCGTAGACCAAAGACATCCATTTCTGGGTGGTTATGGTTGATCTAGGTTTTGTCCAATACTCAGAAATGGGTACTGCCTTTGTTTCAGACGTGAATGATAAATAACTGTTCAATTTATTAAGGCTTCTTGGACATTGTTGTCTTTTTTGTTCCTCCAGCATGGATATCTGGAAGTATGTTTGGAATACAGGATATGAGACAAAGCAAGAAATTCCAGGTTTTAAATGACCAAATAAAATTTGGTCTTTATTTCAAGTTTCTTTTGAAACCAATGACTAGACAAATCTCACGATTTTTTGTGTCTCACAGTATTAAGGTCTTTGATTGAAGGTTAAAGTTCAAAACTATGCCAGTTATCAAAAATATACGGAGATATATAGTTGTGAATACTGAAAACACAGCCGGCACTTATGTTGAGAAACTGAGTAGTCCATTGTCAAAAACTCAAGTGTACTTCCTCAAGAAAAGATCAATTCTATCCAAATATTTCCTGATAGTAGTTGGTAAGTTCTTGAAAACCTCCAGTGATGAAAAGCCTTTAACTTTCCTTTACTAATACTCCCAAAACTTCATTATCATTATCAAAGGGATTTACTTTCTTTTCTTTTTCATATAAAGTGTCTGTCCCCTCTTATTCTCTGTGATAAACCAAAACTTTCCTTCCTTTTTAGAGTTTAACATTACAGCTAAGTGTTTGCTACTTCTGAGTGTTTTCTCTAACTGCCTGTATGTTCATACAAAGTGAAGCCAAAAGGGCTGCAAACAAGAATCATTTCAGAAAGAGTTTTCTAATTCAAATGAATATTCAGTGTTCTCTCCTGCCTCAACCAGATTTTTCTGCAAAAAATAGTTTTGTTTATGAAAGATGTATTATAAAACCCAGCACATTTAGCTATTTCTTCTCCCTTTCCAGATTTTTGTGTAATAAACAAAAGGTCCCAAATAAATAATTAACAAAAAATGACTTATTTATAATCAGAAATGTTTGGCCACCAGATGGTCCAGAGTATATCTTCATATAATGGGATCTCGAGTACGGTTTTAACTCTGCGGGAACAAACAACAGAGTATTAATAAAATGTCAATTAGTTTAATTTAGTCTCATATCTATTGAATATATATATTGGCACCTACATGGTTTTAATTTCATTTTAGCATTCCAGCTGCTATTGAACGCAGAAAACTTTAAACAAGTAAATTAAAAAAAAAGCTGCAAAGACAAATAAATATGTCAAAGGATAGAAAGAAATAATTTTAAATGAAGCTGACAAGAATCGTCACTGGTAACGTAAAAACTTTTTGTGCATCTACGTTGTTAATGTCCTCGGTTGTTCTGTCTCTGACATTAAAATTAAAGTGTTATACTAATCGAAAATAAATTTCATTATCAATATGATTTCAAATTTTCCTAAAAGTCAGTTTTTCTCTCCCTCTCCACTCCCTGCTTTCAGACTCCTAAAATTTTTTAATGCATGGGCAGTTTTTTGTATACATCATACTTAGCTGACTCCTCTGAAATACACTATTAAATCCTAGATTGAAAGTCACTGGTTTGCATAATGTCCTGAATGACACTTTTCTTAAAGGAATCTCAAGGAAATTCAACAGTTCTAATAAACTCACTTTGAGTTTATCCTAAGGTTGTATTTGACCTTCTTTGAAACACAAGGTATCTGAAGGGTCAGGCTGAGAATGGGCAATGGGGGCAAATATATCAAACTGGAATTAACTTCCTCTGTTGTATTGGATCTGTCTGGTGTGAAATAACTTTCTTCACACCAGCCTGTGTATTGCTGTGTTTTGGATTTCTGACTAAAACAATGCTGGGTAAAACACCAGTGTTTTATCTCTTGCTGAACAGTGTTTGCTGTGTCATGATTTTCCTGTTTCTTACTCTGCCCCCTTGCAATGACCAGCCTGGGAGTGGACCAGAAGTTGGGAGGGACACAGCTGGGACAGCTGACCCAAACTAACCAAAGGGATATTCCTTACCACATAGTCCCATGCTCAGCAATAAAAACTGGAAGAGTGTGTGTGGGTTGTCTTCCAAGTCAGCTGCTCCTTGGAGACTGGCAGGGCATCATTCTGGTTGTGGGAGGTGGCAATTGCCTTTGTATCACTTGGGTTTTCCCTGCTTGCCTTCTCTAGAACCTTGAATGAGTTTTCCAGTTTTTACTGCTCCTATTTTCTCCCCCATCCTGCCAGGGACAGGTGTGAGTGAGAATCTGGGTGGGTGCTTTGTTGCTGGCTGTGGTCCACCCACCACAGATGTTCATCAGTTGCAGCAAGGGCTGCAAAATCCCTCTGGGAAGGGAGTCAGTGTTTGATGATTAATCAGGGCTGAGCTCAAAGCTACTGCAAACGTAATATAACTACCTGAGTCCACTGGGCTATATGTACCTGCAGCATTAATGTCAAGTTATACATATTGAGTTGCAAGGCCCTTTTGTTACCTGATACATGCTGGCTGTCACAATCTGCAGTCTGGGCTTGATAAAGCCACATTGCTACTCGGAAGGGCTAATATGGTTATGTTTGAAGTAGGACTAAGCTGTTGTACATTGTGCTCTGTGCGTGCCTCCTTTGATCAGAGTTCATGGTGCATGGCTCTCATTTTAGGGTTTGAGATAACCTAGGATACATTCAACCCAAGTTCCAAAATTTGCACTGTGCCCCACTCTTGCTGAGGTGTGAAAAATGCCTATGTCAATGGTGACTGAACTCTGAGTAAAGAATAAGCTCAGATTTGTGCTTAAATTACAAAGCGGTCTTAACCTTTTACTTAAAACTAGGAATCCCTACACAGGCAGATGTCAGAAATTACCGCGTAAAAAAACCCCATTAAGACAGTATTTCAGGATTACTTAACTTTTTGTCCATGCCGCAGCATGAAGTTCAAGCCCTGAACACTTCTCCAAAAGTTCAGCAAAGAACATCCACAGCTGTGTCCTAAGCAGGAAAGCTCCCACATTTCAACTTAATGTTCTGTGCCAGAAGAATCTAACCTCCTGTCCTTGTAGTGGATGTTAGAGTTATGTAGATAACCCTCTCTTGCCAGGCTCCATCTTTTTTTATTTTAATACTTTTCTGTGAGGACAAAATACACAATTTCACACTCCCTGGCTATAGTAATTTCCTTTAGGGAAGGATGAAGTACTAGGGTGAGCTTCTGCTGCATCATCTGAGGCAAAGCATACACAGTATATTGGGAGGTGTTAACAGAAGGGACTTTGGTCCCCCTATTCCCTCCAACTCTTTTCCCAAGAAGAAAATCATTCCTCTCTTTCAGACATACTGTGCTTTTTGAAACCAGGCCACTCTATTTAATTTTTTTTTCTTGGAACTCATGTGCTTTATCTCTAGATGAAAGACCATGTGCTTGCACTCTTATTAAACCCTATATTGACATTTTTTCAGAACCCACATTTTTTTGTAGTGGGACATTGCCCTGGAATTGCTGATGTCACTAAATTCCTGTGTTTATTCCTGGGATAATTTTGTTTATTTCTATGATCTGGATGCTGCATACTACCAAGAACTGTCTGCAGCCAGACTGGCTGCAGAAAGGTAGATTAATACTTTCACTGACAAGTGGATCGTGGAGGCTTACTTCAATTACTATTTGTAGGATGTTCCGATGCAGAACAGAGCTCCTTTGCAGTTGGGGTTGTAGAAACATGCAGCAAAGGACGGTGCTTGTTCTGAAGAGTTTACAATATAAATAGACAACAGAGTGGTGAGGGAAAGCTTGCTCAGAGACTTGCCTAAAGTCACACTGCAGGGAAGAGCTGGGAATAGTATCTAGGTCTCCTGATTCCCCCAAGTCTGTTACTTTATTTACTAGGCCATGTTGTCTCCCTCCATTTAATTCCCTTCTCCTTTTCTTTATTCTACTGGATAAAATTTGTCAGCACAGGTTCCCATATGCAAATAAACACTCATTTAAGTGGGAAAAAGACCCCACAAAATCAACCTTCTGGAAAAGCACCCCTTCTAAAGATTTTTTACAGTGTTCTTTGAATACAACAAACATTCAAAAGGGAAGCAGTATTCATGACTTTGTCTTTAGCACATTTGTACAGGGAATTTGAATGTATTTTTGCTCATAATCTTTGAAGGAGTGGCAAGCTTAAGATGACGTGCAGCTTGACCTGTATGGGATGTGTGTACATGTGTGTTTACTAGGTACTTGTCATCTCTGGGATAAAGGAAAAGAGTTGCATCGGGATGAAAGGAGGAGAAAAATAGATGTCTTTCAATATTTCTTGCTATTCCTTTTAATTTCAGGGCACGACTAAAATCAGTGTGAAGAATTTCCTTAAGTGCAAACCTAACTGCTATGCTATCTCCAGATGTCTCCTGGAATTGCTCTTAATCTCTACTGTAAGACTATATTTATTTATTTATTTATTTATTTCAAAACAAGATGAGATTTAAACAGCATTAAGTAAAATTGCTAGGTCACAAAACACATGCTTGACTACTGGGCATTCCTCATAATTTCCATGCCTTTTCTGCCTGTTTAGTTACCTATAGTAGTGCAAATAAATACCACATTCATGTCCAGGTTGTTCTATAAACTTGAATGTTGTAAAGCAGTGGGTACACAGGGCTGCAAATCAGGCTTCTTGGATTCTCCTCACTGGAAAAGGTTTTGTTGGTGATTTTCGCAGAGGATGTTTAGGGTGGCACTTTTAATGTATACAATAAACCCACGATCCTTTTGGGATATTTTCCTTGTTTTCGTCTGAATTTTGGGTAAGCAGAAGCCTGAATGTAACTAAAACAACTTCAGAGTGTTGTTCTTAAATCACTTTCCTAGCAGCTGCTGAGCACACCTGTAAAGAGGGTTGTGCTAGCAATGAGCTTTCTTCCTATTTAACACAAGTCCCACGATTTGCAAGAGCAGGTCCATAAACCCCATTGAATGCCTTATCCCTATAATCCCTTATCCCTATATAATATTACTTGAATTATACATTTGAGAGAGGACTCCCGTGAGTCACCAGACGTGAAATGTTTCTAGGGCTCAGATACTTCTCTCAAATACTCAGATATTTCTCTCATTTTTCTCATATATTTGTGAGATAAAAACAGGGAGTTACCCTGGTGGGAAAGCCTACTGATCAGAAAGATGATTTCACAGCTATCTCATTCCATATCTGAGTTCAGTCCTGTGTCTTCCCTCAGATTAGTAGTGCTACCTAGGCCAAGTCAGCTTCCCAGTCATATGTCTGTTTCCCCTGTTGCAAAATAGGGAATAACAACCACCCTTTGCCTTGTTTGATTAAAAAGCAAGTTCTGCAGGCAAGATAGGATTCTTTATTATGCATATGAACAACATCTGGCCTAGTGTGCCAGGTGCACAAATCATTTATTTATGTAATTAGTTAAAAACGTGAGCTAAACTGTGATAACAAATCCATGTAGACACTCTTAGTCCTGCATGAATGTAAGTAGGGTAAATTCTTTCTTTTAAAAGCTTAGTGCATATTACCTCACATTTGCTACAGGGTAAATACACGTGAGTTGTCCCAGCTGAGCTGACACAGGATCATTTGTTACTCCTACATATTCACATGCTTGAGCCTTTACACACATGACTTTTAATACTTTCTAATAAAGTAAGGGATATTAGTTGTACTGGACTCAGCTTTGGAGGATAACTCAAACCTCTTGCTTAGGCAAAGTCTGTTATTGCTCCTGGAATACTCCACAGGTAAAGAAATTGAAGGAAACTCCAGAGGAGTTTTTGCTCCCTGATCAATTAAATGTCAACTAAATAGACAGAAATTTGGGAAATTAAGAGCTGACAATCAGTCCCATGACTGCTTTTTGTGAACTGGTAAATGGATACGTGTTCATTTATCTTCTGGTGCAGAGCATGGTCAAACAGGTTATTTCAGACCATCTGTGCTTTGCATTAAGTTGTTTGTCTTCAAATTTGAGTGGAACAGGAGAGATGAGCTTTTACATCCAGCTACAGCACTCAACTGGGATCTAGCAAGCAACAACATCATTTTCCAGAGATTATGGTACCCGCTATATTTCTGCTCAGAGATAAGATACATGTGCTGTAGGTAAAGCACATAACAAAACTGGTTAGACCAAGGGCCAGGCAAGCTCAGGACAAAAAAAAAAATATATATATGCAGAACTGGTATGATTTTCCAGATAAGTAGTAGAATAAGTAACCAAACCATGTTAGATACTGCTGCATCAAATTCTGCTTTAAGGTACATGATATAAATCTGGAAAAAACGACTAAATTTTACTGGATTCACACCAGCAAAATGGTTGACTTGTAACATCAACCACAAGGGCACAGCAGGAGCAGTAAATACTTGCTCTCATTCTAGAAACGCAGTAATAGCAGATACTTGCTACATGTAACATTTCTCCCCCTTTATATTCTCTACTTCAGTTTAAGTACACCTTTAATGAAATTGAATCATTATTTTTCACTTGTACTTCTTTCTCCCCCTGTGTATTATTCTGTAAGGTGGTAGCAGTTTTTAACTTGTTTTTTTCCTTGTGGTGTTTTTTTTTCCTTTTAGTTGTTTTGACTTGTCAGCCAACATTAAGTGGGACTGACTTTTCTTTGTATCTTTACTGACAAATCTATATTAGTAACAACATCAATACTGTATTAAACCTGAACTATGGGAATAATTTGTAATCACACTAAAATTAGTAATGTCGCATATCACATGGCAAGACACAGGGTAGAGAAGTAGAACTACCATTAGCTTGGGTTATTATTACCTTATTAAGGCCATTTAAATAGGCTGTAATTCTGGGAATTTAAAGGTCATTTTGATTTATTCAGTTTAGTTTCTTATGTGTTTAGAAAACTAATTAAAGAACAAGCAACATGGCTATATCATTCTTAATGGCAAATATGTGCGAAGGGGCTGCCCATTCTGAAACTCAACAGAATAATGAACATTGTTATAATATTCAACATTGAACATTACTTCCTCTTAAAAATTATTATTTTTCCATTGCATTAAAATGGTTTCATCCAATTTTTCTCTTAATATTTTGAAAGGGATTTCCTACATACATTTCTCCCTAGGCTTGAAAGGCTCAACCATCTCTAGTTTGTTTGAGCTTTCAGAAAAATGACCAAAATAAATAAATACAGGGAAAAATAATAATCTCTGAAATAACCTTTGATCCCCAGGAGTGACCTACAATTTGTTCACAAAGTAATGGTTGTCAATTTTTTAATTTCTCCACAAAGCCTTACACTATGATGGCAATTCTTCTTCACTGCCTACTGAATGATGTGCTTAAGCCTTAAAAAAATGCTGGTGTGCCTGCATCTTCAAGAGTTTTGAGCACCTTAAAAAATGTAAGGCAGCTTTAAACACTTTGTTGAATAGAGATGTTTGCTCTTTCTTGAGTATTTTGCAGAACTGGACCAGAGCTGTTTAATCCAGCTCTGATTTGAATCCTTCTATATGATAGACACTGACCAATTTTCATCCACAGAGCCCAGGGCATGGCTATATAGCATGATTGTGTGCAGGTGGCGGAAGAACGTTGCAGATAAGTGACATTTCTGTCTAATATATACAGAATTCTAAAACAAATAAGTGTAGCCATGAAAAGAAAATTAATGTTGTGATTTTACATAAAACCCCATAATTTTCTTTTTGACCACCAGTGGTAAAATGTGCCTGTTGCTCCAGATCAAGCTTACAATACAATGTACAACAAACTCCTAGGTGTTTTACAGCCTCAAGAGTCAAAGTCACATGAATCCTACTTTCTTTACCACACAGACATTAATATGAAGTCTTCCTCTCTAAAGGATCCAAGTGTCAAATAAACAGTTTATGAATGCTGTAGTTTCCTAACAAAGAGAATCTCTGATAAAATCAATCAATGTTTTTACTCTGTGGTTTTGGTTTGAAACTAAATTTATCCATTTAGAAATCTTTCCCAAAGTCTGTGGGGCTCTTTGGTATTTAAAGGTCATGCATCTTTTTCAAAAAAGGAAGAAAAAACAATTCAAAATCCTATTTTTCAAAAAAACAATAAAAATAAAAGTATAATTCTAGATTTTGGGGTTTATCCCATTGTTGAGCTAATTCACCTTCTATTTAACCATAAGGGTCTTCTAGATTCATAGATATTAGGGTGGAAATGATGGCTCTTGTCAATCCAATCCACTTCCCTGGAAATGTATATTCAATATCCAACAGGAGCCCATTCATTGCAGAACACCTGATGCAAACTTGGTCAAATACTCATGTGAACTTCCATTTCCTTCTGGAAAGGGAGAAACAAAGGCAGTCTCCATGCTGGGAGATTATGGAGTGTGTAGTAAAGTTCTCAAGATCTTCTCATCCTGATGGCATTCCAAGAGGCTGTTTGAGCACCTGACTCCATTCTACTTTTGCCAGAGGCAGAAGACCTGTTACTAAAACAAGTCATTATTCAGTGTTTTGTCTAGAATATGGTGTTCCTTCAAAGCTCAATATTCTGGCACTGGTGCCAGACATAATTGGCAGGGGAGAAGTGGATGCCACTTGTGCATCACCAGCAGCATTTCCTACAAAGTTGGGGGATGTCACTGCAGCTCTTATTCAGAAAACAACTCTCTCAGCTTGTCCAGTGAGAACTGACAAGGTTATCACCAGAGGCGGGTTGCTAGAGGCTGCAGCTGACAACAAAAATGAGGGTATGTGAACATTAATATCCAAAGAGACAGCTACCTGCTGGAAGCACTTGCCTGGAAGAGGTGCAGGGACTGTATAAATATAACCCTCTCTTTGTCTCATCCCAGGAAGTTTTGAGGCCAACCCAAATCTTCAATAGCTGGGATCTAAGAGGCAACAACAGGGATTGTCCTTTTGTTATTGTGCTCTTAATAAATTCTCCACGTGGAAACAGGTTAACCCTGGCTGTGGCTTCCATGTCTGCTTATATGCAAGACCTCCACCAGCAAATCAATCCTTACATTGTAATGGCACTCGCTTGACAAGGTGTGTTTGGCTTAGTGCACTGCTGCTATTTGTTCTGTGTGCAGCGTCACAGAGGAATGTGATGTGTGAGAAAACCAGGCGGAGGGGCTGGCTGATTTACCCAAAGGACAGAAGGAGCAGGCTCTGCTACAGGATGGTAAGGTGGAGAAGGACTCAGTTGCCCTCATTGCTTTGTGACATACTGAAGGTACCCAATGAAAATTTGTTTAAAAAACAATAAAAGTAGAGATGGTCACTTCTGAGTGTATATCTTGTAAGTACTATTCATTATTCTGCTCTTTGATGATGTGCCTCTGATTTTATTTGCTCAGGCATCTGGGATTCCCAATTAATGGGTTAAGGAGGAGATTGCAGTCTTGGAGAGCTTGGAGAGCACACAGATTTGGCTGCTGTCTTCATAACATCTTAGAGCACTGCCCTGAAAAATACTGTGTGCAGAAGATTTCCTGACCCAGCAGGCATGACCCTAGGTTACGTTTCCCTGAAGCATTGTCTGTCTAATGTTTCTTGCTTGATCTGGCAAGTGGAGGAGCAAACAGAAGAGGAGAAAATTCCTGTCTGGAAAAGTGAAGTCCACCACCCAACTGGTTCGGCCCCAGACTGGCAGTGAGGATGAATATTCCTACTTCTGCTCCCTCAGTTTGATTGCTGCCTCTGGATTACCCAGAGAGGAACAGTAAAGGTTTTGCAGCAGCCCGGGGTCAAAGATGGGGAGAGTTCCTGCTCTCTCTGCTAGTCCAGCATAAAGACATCCAGAGAGGAACATTTAAGCAGAATTTAATTTAATGTAATTTTTATTGTTTTTTTAGCCCACTTTTAAAATTTTTGTTTAATTTAGTTATTTATTTTAATATGACTCCTAGCGTGAAGCTGGGCTCCATTGCTTGACCTTGGAGCTTTCTGTACTCTGGGTTTAACTGAAGAAGTGCAGAGCTCCAGAAATACCTACCCTGGCCTTGGGCTTGTTCATGCAACAAAAGACATTGAAGTGCAGAGGAAAATTAGGTGAGATATGGACACTAAAGGCTCAATTCTCATTTTGCCTACAAACATTTTCTTAAATAAAAGGGGAGAAGCAAAGCGTACACCTTCAGACTCTTTTCTGTCAAAACTTTAGGCTAGCTTTTCTGCCTAGTCACATGGAATTCTGAGCCTTTTTTGCTTCTGTTTATGTCCTGGTACAACATCAGTGTCATTCCTTCTTTCAGACTCAGATTCAGCTGCACACGCACTGTGTAAAAATTTCCTAACATGAGAAACGAAAACTGAGCTATCTCTCACCTGGCACCTGTAAGAAACCTGGAGCACAGGTATAAGACTTGTTCTTTATGAGGTGACCTTCTTGGAAATAGATCTTTTTTTATTTTATTTTTGCCCATGTTTCAAAATAAAAGAAAAAAGAGGAAAAAACCAAAA